>OV725079.1:166791086-167034012 GCA_928085145.1 Nezara viridula
TAAATGTTTTTCGTTTTGTATTTTGTAAAAATACAAAACGAAAAACTTCGTATTCATATTTTGTAAAAAAACAACAACCACTGCTTTCTGTTTATGCTTTGTGGCATAAAACAGGAAAAAGCAAACAAAATAAAAAGATGAAAAGGATGTAAATGTATATTGTATTTATGTATATATTGTATTTGTTCAATAAAATCGTTTGAGAGTAAGAAAAAAAAAAACGCTGCTTTCAACAAATCTTTCATTATCTGTTCCTCATCCCGATGGGAATTGTATTATTTCCTACATCCTTAAATCCAATAATCTCTCCACCTTAAATCTCGCCTGTTCAATCCTCTCTTATCGGTACAGTCCCCATAAAATTTTAAATAGGTGTCAATAGATAAGCTAGTTAATAGGGTATATAAATTATATGTTCGTGTTATTTTTTTTTAATTTGTCTTTATTTCCTTATATTTTCATAATTGATTAAAGTTAGATCGTAATTATTCTTTTTTATTCATTTATTATGTCTATTTTTTATTTATATTTATTTAATGAGGCCACAAAGTCCACGTTTCTATATCTGTATATTATTCTAAAGGGACTTGTCCCAGAGTTAATAAAACATTACTAGCTGACACGTGGGAATACTTCACACAAACATAATATTCGTAACTGATTTCAATACATTGAATAATTTTTGATACGCAAAGGTTTAATACATTTATTAAGTAAGTCATCAGGTATAAATATGATTTACAATCTACCATGGTTTAAACATAGCGTTTCCTTAAACTTATAATTTAAATATTAGCTTTTTTACTTTATTAGATTATCATGAATTAACAAAAGCTTCTAAACTTAGCTTTCAACATCTGATGACGGCAAGAGACAAAAGGCTCAAATTCTCAGGAAGAAATATTCAGTGCAATCAGGATTTCAACATTTTACTCAAACTATAGAAATATGACAAATATAAATTTGATGTATTGGAGCTTCCCTGAGTAATATAAATTGAAAAGAAGCTTGAAAAAAAGAAAAAGGAAAAAAAGTTTTTTTAACGTTTTGTAGGGAATTTATTAAGCTTTTAAATATTCATATGTATAATTTACCACAAATTGCGTAGTTTTTGAGTTATTTGCAAATTATGAATTCATTTGTAACGTCTCGATTCGTTGAGACGGCGCCATCATATGGTTTGAAACCTCCCACTTTTACATTTACTTTTATTTAAGTGCAGTTATAAAATAAGGAATCAAAATTAAGATTCCGACTGCTCCAACACTTCCTAGACAAACGCTCCAAACTTTCTATTAATTACAAAAGACTTATCTACATAACTATAATAAGACCTATATGGACATACGGAGTTGAGCTTTGGGGCTCCACCAAACCATCGAATTCCTATCGTATCCAATCCTTACAATCTAAAACCCTCCGTAAAATCCTCAATGCTCCATACTTTGTCACAAATAAAACCATTCATAAAGACCTTAATGTACCATATGTCGCTGATTTAGCTCGAGCCAGATATCTATCCTTTCATGATAAACTTCAGTCCAAACTTCAGTCCATCCAAATCCGCTTGTTTCCACTCTTTCTTCTTTCTCGATTCCTGATAATCCTCCTAGGCGTCTGAAAAGGAGATGGCCTCGTGATCTTCTTACTTAAAATTATTTAGAGAGTGCTACCACTGGGTAGTAACTCTTCAAGCCTGTACATGCCATTATTTATATTTGCGCATATTTACTTGTTGTATTTGTATACAGTTGTAAATTCCATTAAATAAACAAAAACAAAAAAAAATTAAGACTCGCACATTCTATGGGGTATTCCCTTTATATTGATACCTCATTCGTCAAAATCTATCACTCCTGAGAGCCGAAAAAGGATATATATTTCAGAAATAATATATAAGAATATTATTGTACAGATAATATGTCTAGTGGCTATTATCAAACCTATACTTAGATCGACAAAAACCTTTGAAATATAATACAAGTAAATATTGTAGCTTTATTTATTAAAATGTCCCCTTACTAATTTTACTTATGCGCACATGAAATGCATGCTATTGTGGAATATTTTGAACCTTACCTTTCAACAGAAATACTCGTTTAAGACCTCTTGAGTCCCAATAACCAAGTATTGCAAAATGATTTGTGTACGTGGATGTTCCTGAGCATATGGTCACTTATTTAAGGTATTAATACATATTTGGAACGATACAGCAACTTTTTAACTGAAATCGAGTAACCTAAAGTCGCACTTAATATATTCGATTTTTCCCATTCTAACAATTTTCTCTAAAACAGTTCTAACGGTTTTGATTAAAGTAAATCCATACTATACTACTTTCCTACCTTTTTCAGAAAAGTTTTTATATATATACATATGTCCATAAAGAAACAAAAAAAAATTTAATTATATTTATTTTCCTGAAAATTAACCAATAACCAAAGAAAAGACTTGAGTACGATTTATTTGATAAATTACAGCAATGTAAACCGGTTTAAGGTAGATCAGTGTAAACATTTCAATACCCTCTAATATTGCTGATCATAAAGTTTTTGCCATAGCCTAATTTTGTAAAACAATAATTTCTGTTAAAAGTAGAGGAAATAGCGAAACTTGTGTGATGCGGACAACAGATTTTCTAATTTTCACTTAGTCGTCTTTTTTCAATCATTCACTACTTCCTGAAACCAGGATATGAACTCGATATCTTACATTGTAAATTGAATAGATGTAACTTCGTTAACAGTTGTCCGAAATGAACGATTTTTATACACTTTTGTAGGGAATTCCATTACCTTTCCAGGGAGCTCTGAAACGTCCGTCGTAAACCGCATATCGAAAATTTCAACCGATCGCAATATTTTTCTTACCGGTAGGAAAGTAAAAACCCATATTGTTATAATAATAAATTATTTACCTTATTTACCTGTTAACGTTAATTATCTTAATTTCTTACCTGAGCCTTATGTTGTCCTACCACCCACATTGCGGCAGATCATCTGAACCTAACCATTGCCATCGGTTTTATCTTATCATTCATTCCGCGCAATCAAAGTTACTAAATTAATCTTGTTGACACTTAATATCGACTCTCGAGATCAAGGCACGCCATCAATCGATTCATTTCTAAATTACACTTGCTGCTAATTTTTTTTAAAAATACGATTTTCTTTATCATTACTAGTAAGCATCAGATGTATTTGAAAAATTTGTTTGTTTTAAGTTTATCCAGAACGTCTCTTTATGTTCAATTTGTTTATAATATTTACATAATTGTGATACAAATATAATAACATCAATAAAAGAATTAAAAATAATATTGAAACAAATTTCCACTTGAAATCAACCAATGTTCATTGCTAACTACGATCAAAATGTTGATTAAACAGTACGTCAGTGCTGAATACAAAAATCTGGTGCGCGCAACACACAAATTTCACTTACCGCTCAACTTTGAATATAAATTATTTTCTGGCCATGTTGGGCTATTATACAATTTTTGAACTGCATTTTTAACCGAGCTAAAGCTAAAACATTGCAGTTAACAAATCACAAATACCCTTAAAATAACAAAAGTCCTATTTATTATTTCCCCGGTTGATTGTGGATTGTACGATCCATTCTCCGCTTTCCGATGATATATTATACGTATACCTTCCGACTAGTATTTCCGGAGATTCCTTTTCGACCTAGATAAGCATTTTTTTTTTCTCCTTTATTCAATTATCAAATTCCTCCAAAAGTTATATTTAGCATTTTTTCGTAACTTTTAATAATAAGAGATGGTTAATTATTTGAAATGAACCCTATTAAAGGTACTTTAGAGAAACACGTAAATGGAAATTGGTCATTTAAGCCCTGTAAAGTGACATCAACGGAGATAAGACCTGAATGATATTAAATACCACTTAATTATACAATGATACACCGAGTTTAATCAAAATCGTTAGAGACGTTTTTGAGAAAATTGTAAAAATGTGTTTCAGCGTTGATATAAAGTGTCACCTCCGGTTAGCCAATTTTAAGGAAATATTTGGCACATCTAAGGCATATACCTATCTTAAATACGTAATATCAGTTTCGTAGGACTTCTCGTTTTTGTGGTATACTGCTAACACACAGACCATTTTTCGGGACTTGGTTATTTGGACTCAGGGTATGTAGTAAGTGTAAGTATTTCCGTTGAATACTTACACTTACTACATATTACATATATAGGTAAGTGAAAGTACAAATTAGCTAAGGTAACTTGGAATTTTTGTAATTATCTGACAAATTCAGTCAAGAAAGAAAAACGAGAAATATGCAATTGCTACAAATACATAAATAAATGTATACTAAATATACTTTATTTATTTCTGTTATAGAAAATCGGAGGAAAAGTCTAGAAACAAATAAACTGAAAGGAAATTCAAAGGAAGAGATTCAAGAGACATTCAAAAAAATTTAGTGATTCAAAACTGATACTGAAATATTATTATCAGCTCTGTACCAGTTATTTTGTTTTATCTTCATTTACTTGTAGGCCGATTTTCTCTGCTTTTCTTATCACAGTTTTTTTCTAGTATATATATATATATATATATATATATATATATATATATATATATATATATATATATATATATATATATATACATATATATGCGTGTGTTCTTGATAGTAATATAGGTAATAGATATTAATGATTGATTCGATAATTACACACTAAAACTATCACAAATACTTTATTTGTCGGTAAAAACATTTTCCATATTGTTCTTATTAAATTGGTTTTATTTTATAATCATTCAGAAGGCTTAAAATGCTATAAAACATTTCGTTTTTCAATATCTTGCCTAAATTAAAAGTTTTCCGTTTTTCCAATCGGTCACCTTTGCCTTAACCTATTATAAATTTGTAAAATAAAAACACCAAAGAAAGCGAAATAAAATAAAAGGTGTGAAATTAGTCAAAGGAGATGGCGGAGGAAGAAAATTAATTTAATTCGTAAAAGGAACCATTAAACTCCTCAACATCCCTTAAGCAACACAAACGGTCAACAAATGTCAAAGTTGTTTTCACATTGACTTCAATACGAAAATACCTTTACTCTACCTAGTCTAAGATTGGTAGGTGAAAGTTGCGTGGTGCGCGCACTGCATATTTATTTATTTTCTAACTATTTATCATTATTATTATTATATATATATATATATATATATATATATATTATTGGTTTTTATTATTTATATTTGTATATCTTTTTTTTTTATTTATTTATTGATGATATTTACAACTGTATCACAAGTAAAAATACATTCAGTAAATGTGTACAATAGAATATAATAGCATGAAATCATTTGTTGAGAAACTACCCACTGGTAGCACTTTAAAAATGTATTTACAAAAGGAGATCTCGAGGCCATCTTCTTTTCAGACGCCTCAGAGGGGTATATCTTTAATATGTATATTTGTTATGAATGGATACGTGAGCTTTGAAAGGTATCCATTCATAACAAATATACATATTAAAGATATACAAATATAAATAATAAAAAAGAATAATATATATATATATATATAAGAATAATAATGATAAATAGTTAGAAAATAAATAAATATGCAGTGCGCGCACCACGCAACTTTCACCTACCAATCTTAGACTAGGTAGAGTAAAGGTATTTTCGTATAGGAAGTCAATGTGAAAACATCTATATATTATATATATATATATATATATATATATATATATATAATATATATATATATATATATATATATATATATATATATATATATATATATATATTATTCGTTTTTATTATTTATATTTGTATATCTTTAATGTGTATATTTGTTATGAATGGATACCTTTCAAAGCTCACGTTGTAGAGATTATCATTGAAAAAGAAGTGATTGGAAGGAGTTGTTAGTGGAATAATCATTTAAAGAAGCTCCGATGGTGGTATTGTATAATTTACTGAAATAGGATTTTCCTTTTATGGTTATGTAATCGATTCGTAATGAGCCAGATCAAATTTTCAATTTGAGTCACCATACATCAATTGTAGAAGCTTTATTTCTTGGATTCCCTTTGCTAACCACATAGCACTGATTGTTGTTTTTATCCTTGTATGTTATCATTCGTCGTAATAATTTGATGTATTATTATTGGATATAGAGGGAAGCATATTTAATATTATGTAATATAAAACGGGCTTATTAAAGTTTTTATTTTTAAATATATTTATTGGAATACACAACTGTATTGGATTAAAAAAACGTCTGCCAAGTAATGTCAGTACAGCTTCCTCACTGCTTTCACTACCTAAAAAATATTTATATTACAAGGTCTAATTTTTTTCGTATGAAAATAAAATCTCTAGGAGAAGCCGTTACTGGAAATTCAGTAATTCCGCATTTGCAGATTGCATATTTGATGATTCGTGAAAAATTCAATTGCATACTGAACATGCATATCACTTCTGTTAGTGCAAAAAGACCGTATGTAAAAATTGAATATTTTACAATAGATCATAAAAACTAATTGTTTCTTTATGATTATATTAGTATAATTTCATATTTTATCGCCCACTGTTATTTTCTATCGTATACTGCTTATATCAGTTGCTGACTACAAAATGTGACCTTTAGCACAAATAGGATAAAAGTGGAAAAATTTTGCACACGACTTTTTTTTTTTAATAATTGTCATATATACTTAATAGGTATGTTTTCACTCGTGGGTGGAACAAAAAATCCATATGAAAAATTAAACTTTTTGTTTGTTCGGAGTAAACGCGACCAATATTTTTTTATAATTAGAATAAAATTAATTAAGCTGGAATATAAAAATATTTGTGAAATTCACACAACTCTGATATTTAAGAAGAAAATCGAGACCACGACGAGCTGGTTGAACTTGAATAGAAATAAACACAATAACAAATAAAACTTTTAAAAAAACTCAGAGTAAAAGTTATTTGAGCTTACTGAAAATTGCACGAAATGTAAGCAATGTCAGTGACGTTTGGAATCGACCAAACAATACAGTATAAATTAACTTTTTGAATAAAATCCTAAAATTTTATAACCCCATAAAAATGTCAGAGCCATTATATTGTTAATAATTACTTACATTAATTTTAATTAATTAATGGAATTCAATGAAATTGATTCTTGGTAATTGTTATACTATTCTTCAAATTTCCTTCAAGTTTGTGTCAAATTGAACTCTCAGTTTTCAAACTGTAGGCTTGCCAAATAATACGTTTGCTGCTCCGAAAGCGAAAGTATTTTTCTAGGAGAAATGGATAGAATTTTATAAAATGCATATATGATTATCTGTTTACTAATCCATAACTTCCTTCCAAATTGGAGCCAAATGGAACATGCGGTTTCAGAGATATAGACGATTCAAGGAAAACAAGTTTGCTCATATATATGAGAAAGTAGAAAAAAAAATTCAATAAAATTGACACTACATTATTTTTTCACCAATATCTACATTTTATCCAACTTTGAGCCATATCGAATGAGCCGTTTCTGAAATATTGGGATACATAAAAAAATTCGTTTTCGCGGGTAAGTGGAACCGTTGAATGGACTTTGATAAAATTTATATGGGACCTTTAGGCAATAACCTGCATAATTCCTGAAAATTTCATGAAAATCGGATAAACGGTAGTAGGTGATATGACTTTCACATCGATTTGACTTCAGACAAATCAAAAGACAGAAAGACAGACGCTGAATCAAGTTTGATCCTTGATGTCTGAAATGTAAAACACGAGTGGAAATTTTCTATTCTGAGCACAATTTTTTTTTTAACACTCGCACGAATACAATGCTTCCCTACCTTCGGTAGTGAGGAATCAATACAATTAGTAATTTCGTTTTTTTTAATGTATTTATTGAAATTTACAACCAGTGCCGTCTTTAGACAGCTGGTTTATATTATTGATAGGCTAAAATCAATAATTAATTATTTTAATGCGTTTTGTATTTTTTTTTTAATTTCTAACAAGTCACAGGACACCCCGGTTGCCCCACCCTAACGTCGGTAATGTTTACAACTATATTAGTTAAAAAATAAAACCGGTAAATTTGAATTCGGAATATAGCATGTAAAAATGAAGAGAAACTACCCATTAGTTTTATATTAGAAGATCCCTTAGAAATTTTCTTCTCACACAGTTTGGAGTGTTATCAAGAATCGAAGAGAGAGTAAGGTTTCAGATGGTTGAGGATTTTATTAAGGAAGGATAGATATCTGGAATAGGCCAAATCGGATATATAAGGAACATTAAGGTCGTTATGGATTATTTTATTAGCGACAAAGTAGCATTGAGGATTTGATATGTATGAGTCTTTTGTAAATAATTGGAAGTTTAGAGCGTTTGTCTAGTAAGTTCTGAAGCATTAGGAAACTTCGAGCGATTTCTTCTCGTTTTAGTCTGGTATGATGATTCCAAGTTAGACGTTTGTCCAGGTGGAGTCACATGTATCGGATTTGTTCAATAGGTATAAGTTGGGTATTATTAAAGAATACTGTAGGACAGAAAGTCATAGGTTTGCGACGAAGGGTAAAGGTGATTTGATTGGATTTATTGGAATTTATTTTAATCTTCCAATATTGACCACATTCTTCAAGACTTATGAATTATTGGGTCGTTATTAATTGATAGGACATATGTTTCATTGACATACGTGATGATGACAGTTTTGGGATGTTAACTGTATAAAATATGAAAAGGATAGGACCTAAAATACTACCTTGATGACCACTAGTAGACTGGGAGGAGATGAATAAATAGGCATTGTTGTAATTTACTTTAAATTATCTTTCTGTAAGGCAGGAACGGATAGTGATAAAGTATCTAGGTTGTAGGAATTTACGGAGTTTGTACATCAGTCCCAGTACTCTATAAACGTTTGTTCACGTTTGTTCACTCTATCAACGTTAGACTGAATAGTGATTAGAATCTAGGCTGGGGTACAGACGTTTGTGTAATAAAGTTTAAATTTAAAATGGCCAACTACGTAAGTTTGAAGATATTTAGTTGAGTAGCCTCATATCAAAGATAGCCTTCTGATACCTAAATCGAAATTAAGTTAGCAGTTAACTCATATAGCATTTTTCTTACTCTTTTCAGTAGTGGTGCCATTGCAATATAAAGAGGACATATTTGAGGTTTAAATTTAGAGTGAAAAGTTATTTTTAAAAACGGGCACCTGAAGTATAAGTTCAAATTTGGGTTTAAAAATGGGCATTTACCAAATAAGCTATCTTATCTGTTTTATTTTCAATATATGTATATGTAAATAATCTAATAAGATTTTTAACCTATTAATTTTTAATATAATAATATAAATCGCACCGCCATTTTTTACACTTACTAACTCTAGAGATCTCGGAAAGTGGAGTGTGAATTTCCTCTTCCTCGGTCAGTCAATAGCTATCGACTGACATTTAACAATTCATAGTCTAGTTTAAAATAGTCTAACCGTACAAATTATTTTAAAGAAATTTTTATAACTTTTAAACCTTGGAATATTAATGAAGTTCTAACCACGTACTTTTTATCTCTCCATAATGCATATTTACGCCATTTTGTAATCTTCTTTTAATTTTGTTCTAATGGTATTTTATCCCAAATTAATAAAAATATTTTTCATTTCATGCATACTAGTGCTTAATTTTGAATACTCGTTCATAATACGTCAACTGTTGGAACAAAGGAGGTAGGATTCTCATGCAAAATATCACTGCATTCATTTGTACTACTTATATTATTTTTTTATAATACGGCACAACTATTCTTGAACTCAGGGGGGCCCAAAAGGCCAAAAGTTGTGAATTTTCGAAGTAAGGGACAAGGAGAAAAACATGGAACGTACCGCAGCAAGTGTAATTGTATATGATCTACGATTTTTTAAATTCTACCTTAACTTGTTCTGTTTTTTAGGAAAAGATGAGCAATAAAATATCTTGGGAGGAGGGGGAGTTAGGTTCTTGCGGCATCGACATTGTGGGAGATGGCTTGAACCTATACTAATCCATTATTGCTCAAGACCCATTTTTTTTGCTGCATTAGAGCCTTGATAATTAATTCATTTACTAAGAGTTAGTGTTCCCCAAAATCAGTTTTGGTCTAGCATAGTGCCCCAAGTTCAAAAAAATAAATAGAAAAAGCATTTCTGTCAAAATAGTTGCTAATACTAGACAATTTTAGATAAGATATTAAATATGAGGAGTTAATCGGTGGGTGCGGTCAAATAAATACTAAATTAAAATATAGTAATTATTTAACTTTTTCCGACGTTTCGACCCACTTTGCAGGTCGTCTTCAGGGCTAAAGAAGATACAAAACATGGTGAAAATAAAAAAAATGAATATAAGTAGATATAAATAGATATTTTTAATTTTTTATTTGTGCCAACGTATAATATTATATCTCTGATTGTAATTTTCAGCCCTGAAGAGGACCCACATCTTTATGTTGAAGCGTTGGCACAAATAAAAACTACTAGACAATTTTAGATAAGATATTAAATATGAGATGGAGTTATGGGTCGAAACGTCGGCAAAAATTAAATAGTTACTATATTTTAATTAAGTATTTTATTTTGACCGCACCCCCTGATTAACTCCTTCTCATATTATATCAACGGTCAACCATCTCTACATCATTATGGAGATATTAAATAATTGATGTGGGTGATAAATATTCAGGACGCAGTCCTTTAATGCTATAATTTAAAAAAAAATTAATTTTTTATTCGTGCCAACGTATAATATTATATCCCTGATTGTATTTTAAAATTTTCAGCCCTGAAGAGGACCCACATCTTTGGGTTGAAGCGTTGGCACAAATAAAAACTACTAGACAATTTTAGATAAGATATTAAATATGAGATGGAGTTAATCGGGGGTGCGGTTAAATAAATACTTAATTAAAATATAGTAATTATTTAATTTTTTCCGACGTTTCGACCCACTTTGCAGGTCGTCTTCAGGGCTACGGAAGATACAAAACATGGCAAAAATAAAAAAATGAATATAAGTAGATATAAAATAGATATTTTCACCATGTTTTGTATCTTTTGTAGCCCTGAAGACGAACTGCAAAGTAGGTCGAAACGTCGGCAAAAATTAAATAATTATTATATTTTAATTTAGTATTTATTTGACTGCACTCCCCGATTAACTCCTTCTCATATTATATCAACGGTCAACCATCTCTACATCATTATGAAGATATTAAATAATTGTTGTATGTAATACATATATAAATGTATGAATATATAAATATTCAGGACGCAGTCCTTTAATGCAGTAATTTTTAAAAAAATTTAATTTTTTATTTGTGCCAACGTATAATATTATATCTCTGATTGTATTTTAAAATTTTCAGCCCTGAAGAGGACCCACATCTTTGGCTTGAAGCGTTGGCACAAATAAAAAATTTAAATTCTTTTTAAAAGACTGCGTCGAGAATATTATCCCCCGTGATATGTAGAACAGTCGACTAGATTCCTTCAATAATTCATAAAAAATTGGGAGCACCAATATACTTTTGTATTTAACTTTTCCAATTTTTCAAGAAACCTGTACCACTACAACCCATGATGGGTCTTGGGTTCAGTACTATTTAGGAAAAGCACTGTTTCTAGGTCAACGGTTGTGCAAGGAGGTGAATTGACCGAGATCACGCTCAACCGCCAGGTTTTCCCCCTTAATCAATTATTTAATTAAGGGTACCCACTTTATAGAGGCTGGGTGTGCCTCAGGAGGATATCCTGGCCCAGAGTCGCCCCACGGCCAATGAAACAGTTAAATAAATTTTCTTTCATGAGCCGGGGCTCGAAGCTAAGATCTTTATAGTATTGGAAGCTCAGTGTCCTATCACTGAGCTACCCCACTCCCAACATTTTTTAAAAGCTTATTAAATTTATTAACCTTTTAAAGAATTTAGTTATAACTAAAATCGTCTAAAACAGACCAGTTCTAGCTACGTTACAGAGGATTGAATTTTATGCTCTGATTTTAATAATTGTTCAGTTGCCCGTTTACATTTAGTTCATCAAAGAAATCGTATTATAATTAAGGTTATCAGGAAATTAGTCAAATTCATTGTGTTATTTTTAATGAACATATTAAAAAAAAATTTTAAATCGATTGGAAAGTCTTGTAAGTGGACACATCAGATTTTTCATTTAAATAATTAGTCCGTGGTACTGACCACTTTTTATCAAATAATTAACATCAGCCTGAAACTTAGTGAATAGCTTCATCTGAACGTAACCTGTAACTATTTAACTAGAACAGCAAACTTTGTCTATTTAATTAGGTACTAAAAATTCCTAAGTACCCATTTGTTTTCCACTTGGATCGCAAGATAATTTGATCGCAAAATCCAGGAAAAAGGTGGCCTGCAAAAATATTAGGCAGTTTCGGCTGATAACCTCGTTATTTTGGCGTTATTTAAGCTGCCGAATGTTTTTGAAGGTCACTTCTCTTCTCGATTTTGTTATCACAGAGATTTGATCCATGGACAGGGATAATAAGTAAGTCATGGATTTATACCGATTTTTTTGAACTTGAACCCGACGGATTCGGAAATAAGAAAGATTCAAAAATATAATGAAGAGTTCCAAATTGGCTCCAAATAGCTCGCTATGGAACTCTAGGTCTACACAAACACCGCTCGGCCAACAATCGACATTAACACTAATCATACCAAGACTTAATATATACCTATTTCTACCATTTCGGCCACTACATACATTCACAATATTTTCCTCTTCATCGTCAGTATCTGTAGAATCAAACTCATTTTTATTTGCAACCGATATATCTTCATTTTCAGAAAATTCATCTTCACTAATTTCTGAAAACTCTTCGCCAATATTATTTATATCTTCTAAGAACTTGTACTGTCTTGTTTGCTTCGACATTTTTCTGGGTAAAAAAATGATCTGTATTACTATAGCTATCAAAATAAAATATAAGCTAGGTACTTACCAAGACTTTCAATTTTTGCCACTTTTTCTTACACTAAAAAGTTATTTTCAATCTAAAATTTGATATTTTCTTGAAATTATTCTGAGCTATTTTCGTTGAACTACTTTACGCAACAGTCTTTGGAAGAATGTGCAACTTACTGACTACAAATAATCTCATAAAACAAAAAAATTCTCTCCGGGTCAAATGACCTGTTGTGGTAGATATCGGTATACAACAAGGATTACTCAGAATAAACAAAACAAAACAAAACAAAAATATTTTTATAACTATACATAAATTACTTAGAAAAAGTCATGAAGTCAAATGTGCAAACGCAATAAAATTATACGTGCATTTTCAATGGAAAAGTTCAAAATGGGTCATTTGACCCGTTATGGTATGTTTAGTGTTAATAAATAAATAGCCGGTCTATGTCATACAAATAAGGATATAAAAACATCCTTTTTGGCTCTAAAAATGGAAACATAATTTGTAATTCTGACTTAAATATTTATTCAACGCAGCCATAACTTTTATTTTTGCGTTGTCCTTAGCTCATATAAGCTCTTGCATTTTAGAGAAATAATTGCCTCACAGGAGACTATAATTTAGATATTTTTACGATTTGAACTACAAGGAATGTTAAAGGATGTTCCTCTAAGCATCAGAATACAAATGTACTTTCAACATGCCTTTGGCCTTCAAGATCTCCAGACCACACAGCACTAGATTTTTGTTTGTGGCGCTGGTTCAAAAATGAAGTATAAGTAAAAGTTGATACAAGGGATATGCTAAAAATGCTTCAGATGTCAAAAATGTTTAGAAGTCAATAGTGGAACCTTCAAACATTTATTTATTTTTTAATTTATTATTTGTTGAATATTAAGACAATTTGCCAAACTCAAATGCAATAAACATTAGGGCTAAAAGTATCTACTCACATAAAATAACACACACAAATAATTAAGAACAAATTAAAAAAAACAAAATAAAAATAATAAATAAATAAAAATTAACGTATAAAATATAAAATAATAATAAGTAGGAGTAAAGAAAGTTTACTGATTTAGTGAACTGAAAGTTTTTTATTTATTTATTGAATATTACAACATTCTATCACTCGAACATTGCTCATAGTGAGCTCACCTTCACACTATATGTACAAAAACATATAAAATAAACAGAATAAAAATAACAAATAAATAATATTCAAAAAGTATATAAATAAAATTAAATAATTAAGAATAAAAAATTTAAAAAATCATAAAACACATACATACTTATATACACTATTTAAAATCAGGCGAGGGCACTCTGAAGACAAGAGAAACTTAACTAAGCCCGAGTGAAAAATTGGAAGCGTTACATGCAGAAGTATATTGGTTACACCAATTCTTTACATATAATAACTAAAATTGTCAAGTATTAGTAACTATTTTGGTTAAATTTGTATTAAAAAAGTTGATTTTTTTTGCCGGTCTTGGTCTTGGTCTTTCAACAGATAGGCGGTGTTGGTCTTGGTTTAGCAAAGTGCAAGACCAAGACCGATTTTAGGCAACACTAAAGCCAGCTGAGATTAATCGAGAGTCCAGTAGCCACATGCACTCATGTCTTGAGTGGAGAATCTGACCGTTGCTAGAACTCCAATGTATATAAACTACAAAAGGTCGCGGGGCCACTGCTGTTTTAACCTCCTTGGAGGATTATAGAGATGGGTGGTGATGGTTTGGACTGTGCAAGAAAATTAAGAAAGACATACGCAATGCAAGAAAGACATATGAGTTTTTTATTATTTTCGAGAGTGGGACCGATTCCTGGAGTTTAGCCCATATCTCCCGACTCTTCCTCTATATCATAAATGAGTTATTAACTTGTTAAACGAAATATTTAGTCATAAACGAATTACTACTGTCATGGAAATTCGCTGTAATATTTTAACGCATTAAGTTTTACGTAATTCTTATCTATTTTAATAGATCTTTATCCTATAAGATGTATTATTATAGGATTTATTTATTAAACATTTATCCTATATAGTTTATTATAGGATTTAATCTGGCGTGGTTATGTGCGAGAGTATTAACGTTTTCGCAATCAGTCTTCTGTTTTAACCGGTAAATAGGTTAAACCGAAAGATCTTTAGTTCAGTACTTGGTGATGCCGAATCATATCTTTTTTATCAGATTTGTTGGCTTGAATACAATTTTTTGTATTCTTCTGTTCCGTGCGTAGAGGGCAGTTTTTATAGTAGTCATGGCAGACTTCAAGAGTAACAAAAAAAAAAAATCATAAAAGTATGGCATGATTTTAAGCAGAAAATCCAAGTATTATGTATTGTAAGTTAGTCGTGTTTTTTTGTTGAATAGAATTAGGAACTATGACTAAATAAATATTTAATATAAGTAATTAACAATTACTTCACTGCAAACTAGACAAAATTTACTTTAAATAGAAATAAATGTTGTCTTTATTAAAACCATTTAAAGAGGTTTTTGCGACTAAATTAAGTTCTGTTTTTTTTTTAATTATAAAATATTCACGATTTTTTTATCATTATCCAAATATACTACAGATACCCCACTTTTATGTAAACTTCTTTGTTAATTTAAATCTGTATTAATTAAGTTGAGGTTTATTAGGGAAAAATTTGAGATACACCTCTAGTTGTGTAGAAAAATGACTACTATTATTTGTTTCAAAGCTTTTATTTCTTGTTTTTAAATGATCTGGACTGTATTATGATAAAAATAATTGCCTAAATAAACTTTTTATTATTAAAATGAAAAAAATTAAAAATAATGGTTTTTCAAATATTCTAAATATAAAATGGAGACCTGTACGTACTATCTGAATTTATGCTTATTTATATGTGACAGAATAAATGTTTCTAGTCCTAAAATGTATGTTTAAAATAAAGAAAGCTGCTAATTGGTATAATTATTTTCATGAAATGTTAATGTTATATCCCCTTTTATATTATATGTTATATACCCTTATAAATACAAATCAATTCTCATAATACACATCAAGAAGAAAATCACATAGTCTGTGGGCCAGACCCCCTTACCGTGCACCCCCCCCCACATCCCTATAAATTGCATATCGTTGTGTTCCTTGTGACAATTTATTAAAAAAAAGCCAATGTTCCCACAAAAAAAAGTGAACGAACTGCCCCAAAATGGCGTCCAAACATGGCGGATTGACGACCTTGACTTTAGTTAGTTTTTTTGTTACTGAGAATCAGCATTTGGCTTAATTTCATTATAATTGGTCTTTTATTAAAGCTGGATAGTCAGAGAATAATAAAACATGAAAAAATATTAAAAACTAATTGGTTTAGGCATTAAAAAAAATCGGTAAAGTCAATTTTTTTTACAAAAAAATTTTCAAGTTGAAAATCAAGCGTCGTTTGTAATTAAACGGTCAACAATAATGCAAAACGTGCTGAAATAAAACATCTGGAGAATACATTTCTCTTTCTAAAACACTGATTACTTTTTAAAATATTTGAAGTAGTTCCGTAGAAAATGTACATAAGCGGCACAAAAGCGCTACTGGCGTAGGTGCCTCAGGCCTCTACCACACCACTCAGTACTCATAAATGGCTTAGTTATAGTGCTATAATAACGTTTTTGTTATATTATATTGATTGTATTAACGAACAAATATTAATAAAATAATTTATTTGTCAAAAAAATTTTTTTTTTAAATTTATTATTATTTTTTTATCTATTATTATTTATTTTTTAAAATTTAACTTCCTTTATTCTATACGGAGGTGGCTTAAGAAGGCCTCTATTATAAAAATTATATAATTATAATAATACAACTTAATTCAAAAATACTTTGCAGAATATCTTGAATTTTTTATTTAATATTTGCAATTTAACATTTTGTTTTATATATTTCCTGATTCTTAGAGGTAATTTAAATTGTATATACTTCCCCGGAAATGAGTCGTATTAATATCTGTTTTATAAACTAAAATAATATATACCTAATCTGAACTACTTTTAATGAATAGGTGATGGATTGTTTAGTAAAATTCAGATATCGCTATAAAAAAAAACATTTTTATTTCCTTAATTTTATTCGGAAGTTGGACCATATCATAAAAAATATGAACTTTTAATATTAAATGCATTATTCCCTCTGCACAAAATAAGGATGGAAAGGGCGAAGCTATAAGTTCTTCTAGGTAACTGGAACTGATTGTTAGTATTTGGTCTCAAAATGAGGGAAAACGCGAAATTGAACCCAAACATTGGAAAAAATTCATTAAGCGAACGACTAAGGAAGTGCCAAAATTTGGGAAAAAGAAAACAAGGATCAGTATCCGTTATATGGCTAAACGAATATATAGTAGACAAATGAACAGAATATTTCAGTATGCTGCTAAAAGGGGGTCAAAATGCTTGATCAGTTTGGATGATATTAAGCAGGTTATTATGGTGAAGACCATTTCATCAGCAAGGAAGATTTGTTCTAGGCAATTGGCAAGCAGGTCTGCAGGAAGTAAACGAGGTTTATAATGGTGTAAACCACTTTATTTTAGATTGCTATTGAAGTTGTACATTCGGACTATCTTCACTTTGAAGCAGGTTGTAGAGAGGTCTACCGAGAAAGGAAAATAGCTCTCCTCCTGTTTAGTGCAATTGCAAAAGATTTTTGAAGGAATCTGAAAGGAAAACGAGCTTTTGTGAAAGACTAGTAGATATTAGATCAATCCAAAGTGTGAGGCACTAAGCAGATAGAGAATCATTTTTCTTTCTCTGTGGACTTCTCTATAACCTACTTTAAAGTGAAGACCATGAAGTCCCAATTTGCAACTTATGTTCCAATGTGCAACTTGAGTTTCTCAATCCATATCGCTCAAACAATCGACAATTTTTCATATTTTAGCTTCTACGATTCTTGAGTAGACTTTCTTTGGTACTATAAGGAATCTCGAATAACATTTCCTAGTATCTCATTTCCTGTAAAGGGACAAAACTACAGTCCTTTCATATCATTTTCCTTTCATAACATTTTTAGCCTTTGTACGCACAGCATTTCGGGTAACTTCGTCCAGACCAGCTGACTTGCCAATTGCTTAGAACAAATCTTTCTTGCTGATGAAATGGTCTTCACCATAATAAACCTGCTTAATATCATCCAAACTGATCAAGCATTTTGACCCCCTTTTAGCAGCATACTGAAATATTCTGTTCATTTGTCTACTATATATTCGTTTAGCCATATAACGGATACTGATCCTTGTTTTCTTTTTCCCAAATTTTGGCACTTCCTTAGTCGTTCGCTTAATGAATTTTTTCCAATGTTTGGGTTCAATTTCGCGTTTTCCCTCATTTTGAGACCAAATACTAACAATCAGTTCCAGTTACCTAGAAGAACTTATAGCTTCGCCCTTTCCATCCTTATTTTGTGCAGAGGGAATAATGCATTTAATATTAAAAGTTCATATTTTTTATGATATGGTCCAACTTCCGAATAAAATTAAGGAAATAAAAATAGTTTTTTTTTATAGCGATATCTGAATTTTACTAAACAATCCATCACCTATTCATTAAAAGTAGTTCAGATTAGGTATATATTATTTTAGTTTATAAAACAGATATTAATACGACTCATTTCCGGGGAAGTATATACAATTTAAATTACCTCTAAGAATCAGGAAATATATAAAACAAAATGTTAAATTGCAAATATTAAATAAAAAATTCAAGATATTCTGCAAAGTATTTTTGAATTAAGTTGTATTATTATAATTATATAATTTTTATAATAGAGGCCTTCTTAAGCCACCTCCGTATAGAATAAAGGAAGTTAAATTTTAAAAAATAAATAATAATAGATAAAAAAAATAATAATAAATTTAAAAAAAAAATTTTTTTGACAAATAAATTATTTTATTAATATTTGTTCGTTAATACAATCAATATAATATAACAAAAACGTTATTATAGCACTATAACTAAGCCATTTATGAGTACTGAGTGGTGTGGTAGAGGCCTGAGGCACCTACGCCAGTAGCGCTTTTGTGCCGCTTATGTACATTTTCTACGGAACTACTTCAAATATTTTAAAAAGTAATCAGTGTTTTAGAAAGAGAAATGTATTCTCCAGATGTTTTATTTCAGCACGTTTTGCATTATTGTTGACCGTTTAATTACAAACGACGCTTGATTTTCAACTTGAAAATTTTTTTGTAAAAAAAATTGACTTTACCGATTTTTTTTAATGCCTAAACCAATTAGTTTTTAATATTTTTTCATGTTTTATTATTCTCTGACTATCCAGCTTTAATAAAAGACCAACTATGATGAAATTAAGCCAAATGCTGATTCTCAGTAACAAAAAAACTAACTAAAGTCAAGGTCGTCAATCCGCCATGTTTGGACGCCATTTTGGGGCAGTTCGTTCACTTTTTTTTGTGGGAACATTGGCTTTTTTTTAATAAATTGTCACAAGGAACACAACGATATGCAATTTATAGGGATGTGGGGGGGGAGGGGGTGCACGGTAAGGGGGTCTGGCCCACCGTGTAACAGTTTTATGAACACTTTACTGGAAAAATATTTGAAAGATCATTATTTTTCAAATTTATTTTTTATAAATAAAAAATCTTTTTATGCAATTATGTTTATTATGAAATTTCCGAGATCATAGAAAAGCAAGAAATAACAGCTTTTCAACATATAATTGCAGTCGTACTTTTACTTGACTGGATAAAAAATCACATCATTTTTTTACACAACTTGAGATCTCAACTTGAATCTAAATTTTTCTCCAATAAACCTCAACTTAATTAATACATACTTAAAGCTAATTAAACGAGTAAGTTCTTTGAAAAGTGGGGTATCTATAGCATAGTTAGATTATGATAAAATAAAAATAAAGAATAATTTATGATTTTTTTTTAAAAATAGCACAGCTTAGTTTAGCCATTCAAAAGTCCTCTTTAAATGGTTTTAACAATAAAAAACTCTGTTTGAATTTGACGTAATTTTGTATTGTTTACAGTAAAGAAATTTTTAATTACTAAATTAAATATTTTTTTGGTTATCGCATCCCATTCAACAAAAAACACCAATTCAGGGATCAACTCCTATAACACACAAAAAAAAATGAAGAATACAGTTCTATATAATTCTTGACTTCACCAACATTTTACTGGTCTCTATTTTGATGCCACAATTAATCCCAGTCATTGGTGAAGTGTGCACACTCTTTTTTTTTCACCAGAAATTATAACAGAAAAAAATGATTTACAAAACCCCAAGAAAGCAGCCTGGTGGAAGAAGAAGAGGAGGCCAAGAAATGAAGCACAATTTCAGATACCAAATAAGTCAAAATTGACCATAAAATTATAATTTTAATCTGAAGCAAAATCCCTTCCAACATAGCAATGCCATACTAAAAAAATGTAATTTCACCATATATACTTCATCTTCCAAGATCAACAAAATCTTACAAGTTCACAAATTTTAGTTAATTTTTCCGTTTGTATCCATTACGTACAATATAATCATGTTTTGAATCATTTGTTGAATTTATGTATGTTAAATTTCAATGAACCAACCTCATAGAGTCCACACCAATTCTCACAATAACCAGTGCTATATCAATCAATTATAGGTTATTGGGTAATACTTTGCTCACACCAAATTACCGTGACCAAACAACAGAATTTCCTTTAAAAAACACAAAACATGGATTGCCTGATTGTCTGCTGAAAATAGATGTATTATTTAATTTTTTTTTTTTTTTTTTTGTAGGTCTTGAGGTCTCCTACCACTCATATAAAAATCTTGTGCGCATAACACACAACTTTCACTTACTACTCTACGTTGAATAGAAATTATTTTCTGGCAATGTTGGGCTATAATAAAATTTTTGAAGTGTATTACAAACGAAGCTAAAGCTCATAGCTTACAGATAACAAATCATTAGGACCATTAACATTACAAAAAGTCTATTCATTATATCGACAGCAGGCAGTAAAAATCTAGTTACTCCATCTGCTTTTATAAACCACATAACTTCAGTCTCTGAGCCTTTCAGTTGACAGAATGACTATAACTCCAATTTCAACACTTTTAAGTAATGCTATTTTAGTGAAATTTCTATTTGGAAATGTTATATCTATACGGACAATGAGTAAGCTGATTACAGAGTAGGTAATTGAAGTGTTGAAATATAGAACTGTAAATAAAGGTATAAATTTTGTCACTAGAAACATCAATAAAATTAATAATAAAGAATGTTGAGATTGGAGCAAATCATTCAGTCTACCGAAAGGCTCATATATGCCTAGAGAGATTTAAAAGAATATCTCTATATTCAACTTATAAATGATTATGGATTGTAGGACTATTAGTTATTAAACTGTTATTTTCCATTATAAAGTTTACTAAAATTAAATTACGAGATTTTCATTACCTGCCATGGATAGATCAAATTAAAAATTTGCATTTATTTGAAAGTTTACAAGAAAGAAGTTTTAAAAGTTCACATTTATTAAGAAAAATCATTTGATTTTCTTGGAAACATGTGGTTTGCGTTAAATAATATTGGTTTTATGAAATTATTATTTATATTTTTTTCGTCACTCTTCTTAACTTTATTTATTTAATATTATTTTTTCTAAAATTCTCCGTTTTTCAATGATTTATTATACGTATACATTCTGAATGTTATTTCCGGAGATTCATTTTCAACCTGGATAAGCATTTTTATTTTTTTCTCCAGTTTTCTATCATCATATTCTTTCAAACTTCATATTTAGCCATTTTTATAGTTACAGTCAATAAAAGAATATTTTTTTTTTAATAATCTATATCTAGTCTATAGTTTATATCATACTTCAGAATAAGACTTATATGAACATTAGGCATTTAAGCTCTGTAAAGTGACATTAATGATGATACCACTATTAAAGACCACTTGATTATACAATGATACGCCTAGTTTAATCAAAATCGTTAGAGACGTTTTTGAGAAATTTGTAAAAACGTTTTTCACTGTTTATATAAGGTGGCACTTCTTGTTAGTCGATTTTAACGAAAAAGTTGCTATCACATTGAAACTATATAAAACCTTAAATATGCAATTTAAGTTTTTGTTTTTGAGTTAGGCTGTTCACATACACACAGACTATTTTGTGGGTGGGGGGAGAGGGAATATTTCATATATATGTAGGTGAAAGTAAAAATAGGCATACTCTACTTATGGGACACCCAATATAAATAAATTAATTAATTAAATACGGAAAAAGTTATATAAATTAAAATTGATTTAATCATACTTATGACTTATTCACTCTCAGCCAAGGAATCCTGAACCAAACCCGTATCCCACTTAAACCAATTATACTATCAGACTAATAACACTTGATATATACAACAGCCGTAAATAAGGACGAATAAAACCGAGGTTGAAATCAAGTGGACGCTCTTTTAAAATTCATAAGGTTTTTTTTTTCCTACCAGATTCAAGTTAGAATAGATCGGTCTGTTTGTCTGTCTTTGTCAAGATTTTTTTGGCACCTCCTGAACCGATTTTGTTGCTTTTTTTTTTTTTTTTAAGGTAAACACCGTTTAGCAAGTTTTTTGAAAAGCAATGAATGAATGAAGGTACAAGCCTTAGATGTGACATATACACGAGTCTTGATCTTAAAACTCAGTCTTATTATCATCAGTCTTAATTATTATTTGACAAAATCAAGCTATGGCAAAGAGTTTTTGATTAGCAATTTTAGAGAGTATTAAATTGTTTACACTCAGATTCAAGATATTTCACACTAAAACTTCATCAATAAATCTATTACCATTTTTACTTTCACTTATGTATATATGTAACATATAGTAAGGATAAGTATTGCGATCGAGAAAATTTGAAATCGAGAAAAAAGAATCTGAGTTTTCAACGGAAATACACATTTTGGGGTACCCTGAGCCCAAATAACCAAGTCTCGAAAAATGGTCTGTGTGTGCGTGAACACTATCTCGGAAAGGAAAAGTCCTACGAAACTGATATTACGTATTTAAGATAGGCATATGCCTTAGATGTGACATATACACGAGACTTGGTCTTACAAACTCAGTCTTGGTCTTGCGTAAGACTCTCGTAACATACTTACAGTTGCCTATTAGCTTATTACTAGAGATATGTTACTGTAATGTTTTAGATATGAGAAGCTTAACTAAGTCTGAATGAAAAATTAGAAGAGTTAAATGAAAAAGTATATTGGTTACACCAATTCTTTACATATAGTAACTAAAATTGTCAAGTATTAGTGACTATTTTGCCTCAATCAGTGTTGGTCTTGCAACAGATAGGCGGTGTTGGTCTTGGTCTTTCAAAGGGCAAGACCAAGACCGATTTTGGACAACACTACTAATATTCCTAAGATCCATAATCATTTATAGGTTAAATGTTCAGATATATTTTCAAACGTCTGTAGGCATATATGAGAAATTCGGTTGACAGAATGACGAACTCCCATTTCACTAGAATTTTATTGCCTACCGTCGATATAATAAATAGACATTTCGTAATTGTAATGGTCTTAATGACTTGTTATCTGTAAGCTTTAAGCTTGAGCTCCGTTTAAAACGCACTTCAAAAATTTGATAATAGCCCAGCATTGCCAGATAATAATTTCTATTCAAAGTAGAGCAGTAAGTGAAAGTTGTGTGTTGCCCGCACCAGATTTATTTCCAACCTTTACTATTGCGATCGGGTAAATTTCTGATATGCGATTTTTGAAGGATCTATACGTTTTAGTGCCCCTGAGTTCGAAAAACACATTTTTAGCCATTGGTATGTCTGTCTGTGCCAAGATTTTCTCGAGAACTACTGAACCGATTTTTTTTTTTTTTTCCTAAGGTAAACACCGTTTAGCATGTTTTTTGAAAGGTAATGAAATTCCAAACAAAACTTTATAAAATTCATTCTTTTGGACAACTATTAACGAAGTTGCAGATATTCAATTTCCAATGTAAGATAACGAGTTAATATCGTGGTGTCAGAAAAGAGTGAATAATAGAAAAATGATGAATAAGTGAAAACAAGAAAATTTGTTGCCTGCATCACACAAGCTTAACTATTTCCTCTTCTTTTAACAGAAATTATTGTTTGACAAAATTAAGTGATGGCAAAAAGTTTTTGATTATCTGATTATTTGATTAGATAGAGGGTATTTTTACACTGATCTGCGGTTTACATTGCTTTAGTTTATCAAATAAATCGTAATCAAATCTTTTCTTTGATCAATTTTCAGGAAAATTAATCTAATTCATTTTTTTTTTTTTTGTTTCTTGATTAACGTATATAAAAGATATAAAAACTTTTCTGAAATAGATAGGATAGTCGTGTAAGTGGACACACCAGATTTGTTTTTCTGTTGCCATTACTGATCATTTAGATCTTTGGCCTCCTTAATCAGCCTTCTCCAATTCTGCCTATCTTGAGCTATTTCTTTCCAGTACCTTCATGCTGTTATATTTCACGTAGTGTTGCCCAAATGCAAGACTTTTTCACACAGTCTTGGTCTTGCGCAAAAGTCTTACTTGGTAATACCTATTACCTTAATTCTATTTATTAAACATGTTACTTTAGATCTTAGAAAAACGTTACAGAATAGGTACATTTAAATGTTTTATTTAAATAAACATAGGTATGTCAACCAAATTAATAAAATCAACTTGACAATACATTATAGGCATTGTCATGAAATATAGTGATATGCGTCCACCTTGGAATGGAGGTATTGTAAAGTAAAGACAATCAATACAATACCACCAATTATTATTTAAATAAAAAATCTGATGTGTCTTCTCACTTGACTTTTCTGCCGATATTAAACAATTTTTTTCAATTTTAAAACACACACCTTAGTTTTTTTTTCTTTTTTCCACAATCTACTTCATACTTCGAGTTTGGAATTCTTTTGAGAACCTTAATTGGACCTATTCTTACATTATTTGTCTTTCTTCTGCTTAGTTTTCTTCCATTTTCCGGAATAGTATCTTACTAGTAGGCCCGTCCGAAAAATTCGCACAGCATATTGTTATCAAATGCCAAATTAATAAGCATATAAAATAATACAACGTATCAAAAGATAAAGAAATCAATTGTTACACTATCGATAAATATAATCAACAGTGGAAGAAAAAATTAACTTAAGTCTTCATTAATGTTTGGAACCAACATGTTTACAAATTTCAATAATCTGTATCTTTGCTAAAAATTGTTCGATTTCGATGATTTTTTTTCCTTTCGTAAGGAATTTAGTAATCTTTTATATAATCATGGGCATAACCAAGGGAAAAGTGTGTAATTTTTTAGTTATTCGCAAATAAAGTTTGTTTTCTTTCATAACTTGTTTGTCTGAATTTTCGGGGTGATTGGACTATTTTGCCCGCCTGAAGGAGAAGGAAGCCTTCGAAATTGGTGGCTCAATCTTGAGATTTGGTGAAGAATTAACGATAATATGGCTTGCCAATCAACACATTCGATAAATAATATAAACTCCTCCTCTCTCGATCATAGAGATCTCAAGTCGACGAAATGAGACATGTATTCAATAACAGTACTACAATTAACGAAAGATTGTGGATGCGAACCCTATGCCTTGCGTTTTCTCGAAAATAGTACGTTTTTGGGCTTAAAAACACAGGATCCGATAGTTCCAGAGGAACTCCGGGTCTTGCTGTACGCATCAAAATCTTCAAGGTCCAATTTGTCCCGTATCGATCAACAGACCTACCACTGTTTCAGTATTGAAGCCTAGCAAAATGTTTATATCAACTTTATTTATTTTAGAAAGAAAAACAAGAGTGGAGAATTCGAATCGCTAAACCCCTGTGAAATTCTGAATCCAATGGTACCCCATTCATGGTATTTGAGCAGGCCAGGAGCTTATATTTGGTACAAAACCGATTTCGAGCTCCGACATACTGTAATAATATATGTGGGGATTTTATAAGTTTTTTTTAGGGGGAGGACTAAACAAATAGTTCGAGATACAGACCCCTTTTTATCGAATTATTAACATCCGAATGAAACTTCGTAAATAGTTTCATCTGATCACAACCTACAACTATTTTATTTTAAAAAATTCTTGAAATTGGGGCGTTTTTGATCTGAAGGGAGGCAAACTTTATTTAATTAGGTACAAAAAACTCGTAAATACTCATTTCCTTTCTACTTTTATCGTGAGATAATTTCATCAGAAAATCGAGAAAAAAAATGGCCTTTAAAAATATTGAGCCAGTTGGCGTGACCTACACCCCTAAATTTTCAAAATAACGAGGTTATATAGAACAAATGGCCCAATATGTTTGTAGGCCACCTTTTTTATCGATTTTTTTATGAAGTTATCTTACGATCAAAGTAGAAAGCAAATGGTTACTTACGGATAACAATAATTCGATAAAAGGTGACTATAAATACCAGCTGGTATTGGACAGACAGTTATATTGTTGTTTACAAGTTGTTAGGTTTGTTAACGCATAAGTAATAATAACTGTGATTTTATTAATTCTGACAGGTCTGTTTTTGTTTATTTATATTGTTCTTATTAATGTATTTTGTTATTTAATACCATTTTAATTCTTACAGATTAATAAAATCATTTGTTAATAAACCAAGATAAATATATTTTGTAAAATTTAGAACTATAAATTAAATAGTCCCATTAAGTTCAGGTCCGTTAGTCGTTTTTAATTGTGGTAATATATTTCTTTTGCAATATAAACCTGCAGACTATAGACTTCAAGGTTGTAAAAAAATATTCTTAAAGCAATATTTTATTAGATAATTTAAGACTCATTCCCTAGTTATTAAACTCGTTCTCTTCTCTAATTTATGATGTATAATAAATTATCAGAAAATTAGAAAATATTTCTAATTGTATAAGTAGAAATTCTACAGCCGCTTTAAATGCCAAAAATGTATCGTTTTTGAGATAATGCGTAATTCATTCCGAAAGATCACAGTAAAATATTATGAAAAGTAAGGATAGTAAGATTGAGATCGTGAAACTTTTCGAATCTGAGGTTTCAACGGAAATACTCGTTTTTAGGTCCTCTGATTCCAAATAATCAAGTCCCGCAAAATGGTTATGTGTGTATGTTAACAGCCTACCTCAAAAACGAAAAGCCATACGAAAATTAAATTGCGTAAGGTTTTTATATAATTCCGATGAGACAGCAACTTTTTCGTTAAAATCGGCTAACCGGAAGTACCATTTTATATCAACAGTGTAAACATTTTTTTACTTCTCTCAAAAACGGTTCCAACGATTTTGATTAAACTTGGTGTATCATTATATAATTAAGTGGTCTTTAATTGGGACAAAATTATAATTTAGTTCATTTTCCTATTGATATCACTTTACAGGGCTTAAATCCCCAATGTTCATATACGTCTTCCCCTAAAGTACCTTTAATATGGAGTATTTTAAAATGCTTCTTTTATCAGAAATGGCTAAATATGAAGTTTGAAAGATTGTGATAGTGCGAGACTGGATAAAAAAAGAAAAATGATTATCCAGGCTGAAAATGAATCTCCGGAAACAACAGAATGTATACGTACAATATATCGTTGGAAAGCGGAGAATTTTAGAAAAAAATACTATCAAATTAATGAAGGAGAGTGACGAAAAAAATATAAATAATAATCTCAGAAAAGTAACATCATTTACCGTAAATCACATGTTTCCAAGGAAACTAAATATACTACTACCTAGTAGTAAATAGTATGAAATAGTAATTAAAACAATGGCATTGGCTTGATTTTGTGGGTTTTAAATACTTTTTTATTTTACTTCATACTACCTATTTTTTCCAAGTAAAATAAAAAAGTATTTAAAACCCACAAAATCAAGCCAATGCCATTGTTTTAATTACTATTTCATTGTACTGATGTGAAAGAAGAAGTGAAATTTAAAAATATTTTATGGATATGTTTCTAACCTTAAATATATTTACGGTAGTTAAATAACTTTAAAGAAATA
Organism: Nezara viridula; assembly: GCA_928085145.1. Classification (NCBI taxonomy): domain Eukaryota; kingdom Metazoa; phylum Arthropoda; class Insecta; order Hemiptera; family Pentatomidae; genus Nezara; species Nezara viridula. The sequence goes on from OV725079.1 coordinate 166,819,100, forward strand.
GAAATAGAAAATAAACTTTATTGTGGGACGATGTCCCCTTCGAATAACAATAATGTACAGTTACAGAAGCAATTCTGTGGACCGCCAAAAAATCCACAGCGGACATAAAGACTGGCGTATTAAAAGGACGAAAATGTGTAATATTTGATGTAAATTTAAAATAATGTTTAATTTTTTGACCGTCCACAGAATTGACTTTTCATAAATGAGGTATGAATTTTATAATTAAAATAATGTGAGGAGATAAATATCACAATAATTATATAAAAGATATAATTATATGGATTATATAATAATGATATGAATATTTTTACCTGAAAATGGACTGAATTGTCTGAAATGACGTCGAAAAAATTAAAATGAATTGAAGCATGGAGTAGAGGTGTAAGGGTGAAATAATAAATTTTAATAATTATCACCACATATATTATTACAGTAAGGCTCGAAATCGGTTTTGTACCAAATATAAGCTCCTGTCATACTCAAATACCATGAATGGGGTACCGTTGGATTCAGAATTTCACTGGGGGTTAGCGAATGGTATTCTCCACATTTTTTTTTCTTTCTAAAATAAAGTCGCTACAAACATTTTGCTAGTCTTCAATACTGGAGGTAGGTCTGTTGATCGATACGGGACAAATTGGATCTTAAATATTTTGAAGCGTACAGCAAGACCTCCGGGACTATCGGATCCTGCGTTTTTCAGCCCAAAAACGTACTATTTTCGAGATAACGCAAGGCATAGGGTTCGCATCCAAACAACCTTAATTTAATTGTACTACTGTCATTGAATACATGTCTCATTTCGTCGACTTGAGGTCTCTATGATCAAGAGAGGAGTTTATATTATTTATCGATGGTGTTTTTGATCGGCAAACCATATCATCGTTAATGCTTCACCAAATCTATAGATTGAGCCACCGATTTCGAAGGCTTCCTTCTCCTTCAGGCGGAAAAAATAGTCCAATCACCCCGAAAATTCAGGCAAACAAGTTATGAAAGAAAACGAACTTTATTTGCTAATAAATCAAAAATTACACACTTTTCCCTGGGTTATGCCCATGATTATATAAAAAATTACTAAATTCCCTACAAAGGGAAAAAAATCATCGAAATCGGACAATTTTTAGCAAAGATACAGCTTACTGAAATTTGTAAACATGTTGGTTCCAAACAAAAATGAAGATTTAAATTAATTTTTGTTTTCTTTGTCGGTTATATTTATCGATAAAGTAACATTTGATTTCTTCATCTTTTGATACGTTGAATTATTTTATTTTCTTATTAATTTGGTATTTGATACAATATGCTGTGCGAATTTTTTGCACGGGTCTACTAGTAATATATTAATTCAACTCAGGATTAACAATTCGATTTTTAGGCAATTGTGGAAAAATCGAGGTACAAATGTATGTCCTCCAAATTCCATATAATTGTTGTTATAGTAAAGAATGGTCTGTTAAATATTTTTTTATCATATATTTGATCAAACAATATATGATCAAAAAAATGTAAAACTAAATTGGAGAAAAAATAAATATATTTTTTACATTATTGTACTAGAGCCTCTTGCGGAAACTTGAAATATAAATATAGAATAATGAAATTTCGTAGTGTTTTGGTTGATATAAAAAAGCAACTTATGAATGCTGTTAGATAGTTGCCTACGGAAAAAAATGTTTTTAATTCCATACTCCTGACCAACATCAAATGCGAATTATTCGTACCATACCAGCTAGTAATATTAATAAAATAATTGTCTTGAGATAACTGATTACCTTATTGGAGTTCAGACAGCTTCCTATCAGACAGAGAGACTCTCACTAGAGATCTCATTGATGCTACTGGTAGCCAATGCAGAGGTCAACTGGTAGTGCGTGCTCGAATCATCACGGCACAACTCATCATCACTTACTTTCATTGTCAATCTTCGCGGTCACCATCCTGAGGCGATGGTTTCCTTCCATCATCTTTCTAATAAGGAAAATCATTACTGATTAATCCAAATCTGTTCTCGAAACTAAGAAAAACAACTATGTTATTTAGTTTATAAACTCAATTATTCATAGAATTGAAACCTGATTTTCTAATAATAAGAAACTTAAGATTACAAAATCATGTAGTGAGCATTAGTTAGGGCATCGAACAACTAAGAAATAAAAAAATACTTTTCTGCTTTTATTTAAAAGTATACATGTATTTTTTAAATGCTCTTAAAATCAAAAATGCCCCTTTTTAAGGCTTTTACAAGTGTTGTCCAAAATCGGTCTTGGTCTTGCACTTTGCAAAACCAAGACCAACACCGCCTATCTGTTGCGAGACCAAGACCAAGACCGGCAAAAAAAATCAATTTTTTTAATACAAATTTAGGCAAAATAGTTACTAATACTTGACAATTTTAATTATTATATGTAAAGAATTGGTGTAACCAATATATTTCTGAATCTCTTCTAATTTTTCATTCAGACTTAGTTAGGTTTCTCATATCTAAAAAAATACAGTAATACCTCTCTAGTAATAAGCTAATAGGTAACTGCAAGACTATTACGAGAGTCTTGCGTAAGACCAAGACCTAGACCAAGACTGAGTTTGCAAAACCAAGATTCATCTCGGTCTCGCATTTGGGCAATACTAGCTTCTACACACAGAATACGTCTTACTGATACGATACTCTTCACAGTATCGTTGTAGATTATCACCCTCTGCATTACTGCTATAATGCAATAGGTTTAGTTATACAATTTCTAGATAACAGAAGTAATATTTTTAGGTTTAAAAAAAGTATTTAAAATCCACCTAATCAAGACAATGACATTGTTTAAAAAACTATACATTGTACTTGTGTGAAAGAAGAAGTCAAATATGAAATCATTTTATTTATGTATAAAGAATATGTTTATAACCTTTAATGCATTTACTGTAGTAAAATAATTCTAGATCTGATTTTATTTTAAATTTTTTCTTTGTGAAATCTCAACATTGTCATGTCTTCCTCTAAAGTTAGGAATATATGAAAAAATGCTAAATATAACTTTTGAAAGAATTTTATAATCTGATAAAGCAGAAAAAAATAAAAATATTTATCCAGGTCGAAAATGTATATCCGGATATAATAGTTAGAAGGTATATGTATTATATATCGTTGGAAAACGGAGAATTAAAAAAAAACAATATCTAATACAGAAAGTTGTAGAACGTAACGGAGAGCGTCGAAAAAAAAATATAAATAATAATATCTAAAAACTAACATTATTTAACATAAATCATGTTTTCCGAAGTGCCAAAACCTCGGAAAAGATAAAAAGGACCAGTATCCATTATATAGCTAAATGAATGTTTAGTAGACAGATGAACAGAATATTTTAAGATGCTGCTAAAAGGGCTTCAATGGCAGTTTGGATGATATTAAGTGGACGATGTATGTTTATTACGGTGAAAACCACTTTATTTTCGATTGCTGAAAGTGCACATCGGGACTATCTTCACTTTGAAGCAATATATAGAGAGGTATATCGAGAAAGTTATAGCTCATAGCTCTCCTTTTGTTCTGTGTACTTGTAAAAGCTTTTTTAAGGAATCTAAATGGAAAACGAGCTTTTCTGAAAGACAATTAGATATTAGCACAATCCAAAGTGTGAGGCACTATGCAGATAGAGAGCTATTTTTCTTTTTATATGGACTTCTCTATAACCTGCCTTAAAGTGAAGGCAGTCCCAATTTTCAACTTCTCTTCCAATGTGCAAGTTGAGTTTCTCAATCCATATCGCTCTGGAAATCGACAATATTTCTTATTCCAGCTTCTACGATTCTTGAGTATAATTTGTTTGGTACACTAAACAGAAATGGATCTTGATGGGTATTACATTTCCTGGTATCTCCTTTCTTGTAAAGATAAGAACCACAGTCCTTTCATATCATTTTCTAATATACTTGTTGCCTATGTATGCTCAAAACTGTGCGAAGCAGTTCGGTTTCGCTCTTTCCATTTCTTTGTGCAGAGAGAATAATGCATTCAATATTAAAAGTTCCTATTTTTTTATGATATGGTACAAATTCCGAACAATTCATTCCGCAATTTCTGAACAATAACTAATATAAGATTCCTTAAAAAATCTTTTACAAATACACAGAACAAAAGGAGAGCTATGAGCTATAACTTTCTCGATATACCTCTCTATATATTGCTTCAAAGTGAAGATAGTCCCGATGTGCACCTTCAGCAATCGAAAATAAAGTGGTTTTCACCATAATAAACATACATCGTCCACTTAATATCATCCAAACTGCCATTGACCCCCTTTTAGCAGCATCTTGAAATATTCTGCTCATCTGTCTACTAAACATTCATTTAGCTATATAATGGATACTGGTCCTTTTTATCTTTTCCGAGTTTTGGCACTTCCTTTGTCGTTCGCTTACTGTATTTTTCCAATGTTCTGGTTCAATTTCGCGTTTTTCCTCATTTTGATACCAAAAACAAACAATCAGTTCTGGTTTATAGAAGACCTTATAGCGTCACCCTTTCTATCTTTATTTGTGCAGAGAGAATAATTCATTCAATATTAAAATTTCATACTTATTTATGATATAATCCAACTTCCGCACAAAATAAAGGAAATAAAAATTAATTTTTAATTAGTGATGTATGATTTTTACTAAACAACCCGGTAGCTATTTATTAAATATAGTTCAGATTAGGTATATATTATTTTAGTTTATAAAACAGGTATTAAAATGACTCATTTCCTGGGAAGTATATATAAATTTTAATTACCTCTAAGAATCAGTAAATATACAAAACACAGTGTTAAATTGCAAACGTTAAATTAAAAAAAAAAATCAAGATATTTAGCAAAGTATTTTTTAATTAAGTTTTATTATTATCATTATATCATTTTTACAATTGAGGTCTTCTTAAAGGACCTACTTATAGAATAACGCAAGGAGGTTAAATTTAAAAATTAAATTAAAGGAGGTTAAATTTAAAAAAAATAATAATAAATTTTTTTTTTAATTTAAATTTTTTTTTACGATTAAATTATTGCATTAATCTTTGTTCGTTAATAAAACCAATATAATGTACCAAAAATGTTATTATATCAATATAACTAAGCCATTTATGTGTGCTGAATGGTGTGGTAGAGGCCTGTAGGCACCCACGCCAGTACCGCTTTTCTGCCGCATAAGTACATTTTCTACGGAACTGCTTAAAATTTTTTAAAAAATAATCAGCGTTTTAGAAAGAGAAATATATTCTCCAGATGTTTTATTTCAGCACGTTTTGCGTTATTGTGGGCCGTTTAATTACAAACGACGATTGATTTGTAACTTGAAAATGTTTTTGTAAAAAAAATTGACTTTACTTGTGGTTTTCGTAGCCTAAGCCAATTATTTTTTAATATTTCTTCATGTTTTATTATTCTATGACTATTCAGCTTTAATAAAAGACCAACTATGAGGAAATTAAGCCAAATGCTGATTCTCAGTGACCAAAAAACTAACTAAAGTCAAAGTCGTCAATCCGCCATCTTTGGAGCCATTTTGGGGCACTGCGTTCACTTTTTTTTGTGGGAACATTGTCTTTTTTTTTAATAAATTGTCACAAGGAACACAACGATATGCAATTTATAGGGATGTGGGGGAGGGGGGTGCACGGTAAGGGGGTCTGGCCCACCGTGTAGGAGATGAATACCCCTGTTTATCGTAACATGCAACTTTTTATTGACGAAAATGGGACGTTTTCTATCTCAATATCGGTATACCTTCTCTACTTAATGAGCTACTAAAAACTCATATATGTGAGAAAAAATATCGAGGGCCTATAAAATCTAGTTATTCTTATTATTTATTAGGTATACGGTTTAGGACACAACATTTTTTTTCTATTTTGTGATTGAATTACCTGACCAGTTGAGTGTAAAGCAAATGGATAGATATGGGATTTTAGTTGCTGGTTTTTGTCATATAACCTTGTAGGTAAACCAAAAATAATATTAGTTTGATAATTTATTTTGTTTTATATCTATTTTTACCTATATATTTTTTTTAAATTTCTTTATCGAGTTCTATTACATTCTGTTATAGCTGAGAACAGTGATAAAAGAGTTAATGTCGTATTTACAATAAATAAAAATAAATTAACAATAACAGTAAATTAAAATAACAACTTGAATAATTTGAGGGCAATGATAACCGTCGGCAGTTTTTTGCTCCTAAACCCAATACAACAACTACAACAATTTGGATAAAGGCTATTGGCTAGGGGTGCCTATAGGGTGTTTCGTGGCGCATGGTGAGGTTCACATTTTGACGGGATTATAAATTTTCACAGTGAAAAGTTTCTAATCTGGGAAGAAGGGGAAAAACCTGGACCAGAGCACAGCTAGTATATTCTCGGAGCGGGATTTCCCGACGGCCAATCATATAATAAATTTAGAAGATATAAAATAATTACAAGTTTGCGTCCCGGTGTCGGGCGAGAGAGATGGGGATTTTTAACTCTGATATTAATCCCCTGCATTCACCCCTGATTGGGGAAAATCCTGGTATAACTTAAAAGACGAGGAAGAGTGAAAAAATAAAATAAAAAAGCCAGTTTATTGTATATGACCTACGATTTTTCTAAATCCATTTTTGCTTGGGCAGTTTTAAAGAAAAGGCAAGCAATACATTTTTTTGGGAGGGCGGGGAGACTTCATGCTCCATCGATGTTTGGGATATTTATATACTATATGTAAAAACATTTATTAAGAGAGAACTCTGAACCGACTCTTTTCTCCCCATGTAGAGGGAACAGCAGGACTACGAGATTCTAAGCCGCGTCACTGATATTAATTTGCCCATCATGGGTGCTCATATCTCCTAAAGTCGATGACGCATGAATCGAATCTCACACCTGTTCTCAAAGAAATTATATTACTTCCATCTTCTTAAAAATAGAATAAGAAAAATTGTAGATCATATACAATTAAACTTTTTGTAGTCTGGTCCGTGTTTTTTCTCTTCTCCTCTGGATTAAAACTTTTCATTTCAGAAATTTATAAACTCACTGAAGTTCCCTCCCCTCTCAAATATTCAAAATCACGTCAAAACGTGGCCCCCTCAAAATTTTTGATGGTGCAATTTGCGCCATGAAACTTCCTGCTGGACACATATTTAAAAACCGTGCATTTATTATATTTGAGAATTGTTATTAATAATAAAATATTATGTTGCAGTGACAGTAACAGCACCCCAAAAATTTGAAATTATATCCTTAAAGGTTTTTTTATAAAATAAAATTTATTATTTGCTTCATTTTATTTATTCATCGAGAATTCCTTTCCATTGTATAAAAAAGTTGTTAGTGCATGTCATATTTTATTTTATTTTAGTATTAGGAGAGTAGCAGTTTAAAGGTGTAATTTGCACTAATTACACAGCAGTTCATTTAATTAAATATGTATTTTTTTTTTTGCACTTTCATATATTTATCCGCACCTGTCAATTACAACTATCGGCAATCAGCAGATGTGCTGGCGTAGTAATGAGGAAGAAAAAAAAAAATAATAAACAAATAATAAAAAAAATAAATAAATAAAAAGGCTTGATAGGCATGAGAAATAGCAATACCCAGCGGTATCCCTTTCATGTCTTTTATTTACTAAAATATTATTTAAGTAGATCCCTCATCCAGACCCTTTTCAGTCGTCTTCTGGAGTTCTCCGGCATACTAGTTGTGGCCATTTCTTTTATCAGTTGGTTGGAGTGCCCGTGTAACATGTTATGAAATCATTTGTAGTACGTTCGTATGTGTTCATTTACTGCCGGAACGTGTAAGTCGGTGTGCAAAGTGTGATTGTTTACGTACCATGGTGCTTGAGTGATTAGTCGTAGTATCTTAGACTGAAAAGTTTGAAGTTTTTTTTATGTGAGTTAATTTCGCGATTCCGTATATTTGTAGTCCGTAAGTCCAAAGAGGTTTTAAAAGATATGTGTAAATACTTAGTTTCTGTCTTTGTTTTAATTTTGAATGTCTTCTTAACAGTGAATGTAAAAATTGTAGTCTTATATTTAATGTGATTAGTTTTTTCTTCACATGTGGACCCCATGTCATTCTCCTATCGAACGTAAGGCCTAGGTATTGTACTCTGTCTGTTTGTGGAATCGGTATGTGCATATATATTTAAATTATAAAAAACTCTCCTAATACAAAATAAAGATTTAAGACTAAATTTGTACGGTAAATGGTATTTATTAATCTGGAGGTGGAAGATTGATTTTAGCTAGATGGCAGCAGTTATTTTTCTATCTAGACATTAATATATTATTTATATTATATTGTGATATAATTGTAATTATTATGAAATACAAAAGGAAACACAATACAATGAACGATGAAAATATAAAAAATAATTGTTGGGCTTATATGAAGCTGGATAAGTTGAATTTATACTATGGTTACGAATTGGCAATAAGAATAGTTATAATTATATAATATAAATTTATAAAAAATAATAAAAATTTGTCCGAACTGTGGTTTCGTTCAGTTTATTTTATGTTGACAGACGAACAATAATACAATTTCAACTAAAGAATACATGTGAATTAAAGTTATACAAGTTTAGCAATGAGTATTACAATTAATTGAACAGTTGTATAGTTTTAAAATGGTGGTTGGTCCGCCGATACGATGTATACGTTTCATAAAGATGTAGATACTTTTCCAATTTACTTAGCCAATATTCAAAATTAAACACATCACCTACATCCACTAGTGACCATAGATATATATATACCATTAGTGTTAGGCATCCAACACAACGATGAGCACTTTGGGAGGTTTATAGTGTCCATATAATATGACATGAAGACACAGGTGCCATACTCCCATACAGTAGGAGCATGAAGGATATCCTTCCTGCAGGGAACTCCCTCCTCAGGATAATGGAACATAACTCTCCAGGACACAAAGGACGATAAATCCTCCGCAAACTCCGTCCCAAGTCCCGTTAATATAAATTAAGAGCCAGAATCTTATTCTTCTCCTTTTATTTAAGAAGAGGACAATTTACAAAAATTTTAATACGAGGCGCGGACACCTGAGCTCGCCGGGAGGTAGGCGTAAATCTTAAGAAAAGATCTTTTCGAGTTTCCTTCTTAGTTTCCTTTTTTATTCCGGATTCTCAGGTCCTTTTTTTTTTTTTTTCAGTGGTCCTGGCTAAATAAACAAGTCCGAAGTTTCCCAATTAAAAACAAAAGCCCGCAGACAAAAGTTAGAACAGATTCGAGCTAATAAAAACTCTCCAGTTGGAAACAGTAGAGAGTTAAATAAGTCAGCTAGAAGTTGTGGAAAGTGTACACCGCTGGAAAACTGGAGCCAATTATCATCAAACCATTAGCTGCTCCTTCGTCTTATTAAAATTAAAACAGTTCTGTTAATTTACCTGCCTCACTTATCAATAAAAAGAAAAACGATATCATTATAATTTCTTATTACATTCACCATTCGATTTAATTTTTTTACAATGGACATATATTTGACAACATATAAATAGAAAGATTAGTATACTAGTATATGCCAGAGAGATCTTTCACATTAGGTAGACGTATTTTCCTCTGAAGCATTCAACTTATAACAAGCGACATATGCGAGAGATTTTTATTCGTACAAAACGATGTTGTGATAATATCCATATAAATAGACATCGATATTTTCCTTTCGATATAGCACAAACATCAAAACAAAGTATTTCGATATTTTTTTGTCGATCACAGTATAAATAAATAAATCGATCTAATATTTTAAAAATTTAAAATGAGCGTATCTGTAATTGTGTGTAGCGATTACAGACCTCAAGAGATATAAAAAAGTTCATATAAACAAAGTGTCCATTTTTAAAAGAAAAGTAGCAAATCCAACTTTTTTTGCATTTTTAAGCGAGTCGTGTTTTTGTTGAATCGAAAGCCATAACTAAAGAAATATTTAATTTAAGTAATTAATAATTGCTTCATTGTAAACTAGATAAAATTTATTTTAAATGAAAATAGAGTTTATCATTGTTAAAACCATTTAAAGATCACTTTTGAGCGCCTAAACTAAGCTATGTTCTGGTATTAGAAAAATCATAAATTATTAGTGATTTTTTTTGTATCGTCATATCAATTGACAATATTATTTGCATACTACATATATTTTATTGACGATTCGGGGTCTTGGTTTGAGATTAAAACTTATGAATTTGGAATAATTGAGTTTATTGGATGAGAAATGTCCCCCACTGAATTCTACTTATTAATGGTCATTGATAGTCCTCTACTACACTCTAGATTCTATATGAAACAGGCAATATGAGTATGATATTTTTTTTTTTTTTAAGAACAGATTTATATATATCTTTCCTAGCTCATTTCCAAAACGATATATTTAAGTTTGATTTTAAAATATCGGAAGGAAAATTTCAATATTTCAATAATATCGATTATCGATGGTCATATCATCTGAGAGAATTTCGTCATGGGTGTATATTTTGTTTTTTTACTTCTTAAAATATAAAATATTAAAAAATGCGTTTTATTTTGTATTTTGAGATACAGCCCAATCTGCTTGTGATAAAAGAAATTTAAAAAAAAATTATCCAGTGTTTAACCGTGGAAAAGTTAATAATATTACATCTTCTTAGAAGTTTATTTCATACATATTATCTTATCTATAAGATTTTTTTTTTTTTACTCTTCAATTTGTCAATGACAAGTTTCCAATAAAACAAATATCAATAGCGTAAAATATATTTATATCTAAATTGTAGAATAGCAACTTCATTAATCAGCCAAATATTTTCCATTTCACTCATATTCATTTATAACCTTTAAGAATTGTTTCCATCATTCAAGCATTGAAAAATATCCATCTTCTTGAAAAACCTTCTATCAAATAAAATCAACTTAAAAATAATCTAACTTTATGTAATTGTATTTTATTACGTAATTATAATCTTTTTGGTTTCAAACCCGTAATGTTAAAAAACAATTTATGAATATAATGTTGTTTCTTTTTTAAAATAGACAATTGATGAATTACACTTAGATAATAATATACATGTACAAACAAATATTTTTTTGGTTAAGCGGTAGGCGCAAGCTACCGTCGAAGATTTATAATGAATTGTATTGTATATTATTATAATTACACATAAGTTCTGCAACCTATAAATTCTAGTTTTGGAACCGGCGAAAGATTCTACCTTGAGAAAATATTTCCCCACCGTCCGGTCACGATTGGAAGCGAAATGAATTATCCCGGACAGCTGAACATTGTGGCCTGCGCCGTCTTTGAGGCACTAGGGTTAAACTTCTGAGGGAAACTGGGCTCTACGTTCTCTCTGAGAACGATTTCCCTCAGTATGTGACCGAAGATATCCGTTCTTCAAGACCTTTATTTACGGGTGGAAAAAACGCATTCAGCCAAGCTGATTTTAATATCCCAGAAAGAGGACCATATCCTGGACGACCGCCGGACAAAGGAGTCGAATGAGGAGAAGATGGAGGCGTGTTGATGACGCCTATGATAACATGACCGCTAGATGTTTCTATGATTGGCAACATTTGCATACATCGTAAAGTTGCCGACACCCATTTTACCCAAAGGTAAGGAAAGGAGACTAAATAAATAAATAAATCATTGTTTACAACAAAACATAAACACTTGCAATTCCGATAAGGGCGTAACAAATGTAATGATGTATTTTGACGAATGAGGTATCAATAGAAAGGGAATGAGTGCGCGAATCGTAATTTTGATTCCAAATTTTATACCAGGACTTAAATAAAAGTGAATGTAAAAGTGTGAAGGTTCAAATTATATGATGGTGCAGTCTCTACGAATCGAGATGTTATACATTTATTTTTTTCTTTCTATGCCTCTGCCCGCTAGGGTCATTGGCAATCATCAATTCACTCACACTCGTCACACTCTATTATAAAATCCAATAGTAAGATCCAATGGAAGTCCAGTAAGATTTCCACTTCTCTCTCCGCATCCTGCAACACGTCCCTGATATTCTCATGCATGTTTAGATTCTTTCGGATAACTGCATAATGTGTGCAATCCACGAGTACACGGTTCACAGTTCCAAGAGAACCACACCTGACGCAGGTAGGTAGTTCTCGACCCTGTAATTATCTCTCTCTCGACTGTAGAAGGTAGCCATGCGGAAATTCGCAGTGACCAATTCTGAGGCGGCACAGAATAATTTCCTCTCTTATAGACCTCCTGTTACTCGTTCACCATCTATCACTATTGGGTTTAACCAGAGCAAGTTTGGAGCGGTTCCTTCTCCATGTTTCATTCCATTGAGCGATTATTTGGAGTTTCGCATGCCTCGCCCAGTCCTCTCGAGGAACATAATCAACTGCTTTTATCTCATGGTTTACTTGCATACGAGCCATTTGGGATGCAACATCTGCCTGTTCGTTTCCGTGTATATCACAGTGAGATGGAGCCCAAATGAAAGCTATCACGTTTCCTGCCCTCTTACTGATCCAAATGAGTTCTAAAATATCCACTATCGTTGCATGCTTAGATATTTGGCTTCGGAATGCCAGTAGCACACTCATTGAATCAGACACAATGGATGATTTTTTATGGTTGTCAGCTTGACAAATCAGATTCGCATCCTTTACGGCAGTTGCCTCTCCCGTAAAGATTGAGCAGGCACTGGGCAATCGGTAAAGAAAAGTTTCGCTTTCTTTAAGCACCGCATATCCTACTATAGAGTCCTCACATTTCGAAGCGTCTGTGTACAATACTTTAAAATCTTTAAATTCTTCTAAAAGTAATAAGAATTTTTTTTAATTTCTATTTGACGTATCGAGATTTTGGAATCTTTCGATAGTGATATATTTATATATTTTTTCCCCTTTTTCTCGCCTCTACCCTAAAGGGTCATTGGCGTTTTCTATGATTTATACTCTGCTATACTAGTTTACAATTTTTAAAAATTTTAACACGATCGAGACTCTTTCTTCATTATCTTGGAGTATTTCGTTTAGTGTTTTTCCTTGTTCTATTTTTTCTCTGTGCCTTTCGAATTGGGGACATTCTACCAGAAGGTGTTTCACAGTTTGAGGTGTATTATTACATTTTTCGCAAGTAGGAGCTTCTAGGCCTCTTAAAAGATAGCTATCGGTGAACAGGCAGTGCCCAATCCTAAGGCGGCACAGTATAATTTCTTCACGCCTGGAACTTCTGGTGATAGTGAGCCATTTATCGCAATTAGGTTTCACTTCTTTCAGCTTACACTCTTTGACCCTCCACTCTTTTTCCCACTCTGCCAGTTTTTTTTTTCTTTATTTCGTGTACCCAGTCGTCTAAAGTGATATATTTCACTCTAGTCACTTCCTCTTCTTCTCCTCCACTTCTTGCTAAATGGGCTGCATTGTCAGCATTTTCATTCCTAAAATTCCGCAATGAGCTGGTACCCATACCAATACAACTGTTATTCCTTTATTTTTTACCTCCCACCAGATATTGAGTATTTCCCTAATTATGGAGTTTTTAGGATATGGATTATCAATGGCAGTTAAAACTGTATGAGTCGTAACTACCCAGTAGTTCTTTTTAGTTTCGCTTATAAGATATAAAGCATTCATGATGGCAGTGGCCTCTCCTGTGAATACTGAACATTCTCCAGGTAATTTAAACAGTAATTGTTTCTCTTTACTCGCTAAAGCACATCCTACGCTATCTTCTTCTTTGGATGCATCCGTATGTATAAAATCGAAATTTTTATATTGTTCCATTAGCTTTAAAAAAGATTTTTGTATTTCAAGCGGATATGCCTTTGCAATTTTAGTCATAGATTTATTAAAAAAAGGTCTGTCTTTTTTCCAACGCGGCATTTTTAATTCTGGGATGGGTCTTATAATGGTCGTATCCATGTTTATTTTATGTTGCATTGTAAATTGCTTGTTTAAAAATGTTATTTTCTATATTTCTAAGTCTGTTCCTTTCTGCTTCTTCTGAAAATAAATATGGAGTTAATGGGTGGTGGGAAGATGCTTTCAATTTGGCAATGTATTTCAGAGATAGGTATTCTCATCTCAAGTTTAAGGATGTTTTTCCAGATTCAACGTAGATGCTTTCGATTGGAGAAGTTCGAAACGCTCCAGTGCATATTCTAAGGGCTGAATTGTGTCTAGAATCTAAAATCCTCAATATTGTTTTGTTGGTTGTACTATATATCTGCGCTCCATAGTCTATTTTGCTGCGTATTATAGACTGGTATATTTTTATTAGAGTGCATCTATCGGCACCCCAGCTAGACTGTGAGAGACATTTAAGAATTCCGAGTCTTTTTGTGCATTCTTCCCTCAAATATGTAATATGTTGTATCCAATTCAGTCTCTTATCAACTATCATTCCTAGATACTTGTGACTTTCTGTATACTCAACTGAGGAACCTTCTATAAATATTTGTGGATTATTCTGCTGACACTTTCGACTTCTACAAATGTGTAAACATTTAGACTTCGAAGATGATATCTTAAATCCAGTTTCTCTTGTCCAATCTTTTACTCCATCCATCACTTCTTGCAGCCTCCACTGTATATAGGGAATAGATTTGCTTCTGGCTGTGATAACAATATCATCGGCAAATAGGAAACATTTGGTCGGGGTCTTGATAATGGACCCTATACTATTAATCGCAAGAAGGAATAGGGTCGAATTAAGAGGAGATCCTTGTGGGGTACCTCTTTAAAAGCGATGGCTTGACGACAAAGTATTTCCTACCCTTACTGAAAATTCCCTATTGGTTAGAAAATTGTTGATATAAGACGACATATTTCCTCCTATTCCTACTTCCTCCAAAATCTTCAACACACGTCCTCTTTCCATTGTGTCATAAGCTTTTTCAAGGTCTAGAAATATTGATATTAAGTGTTCTCTGTGTGAAAAAGCTTCCTTTAGCTTAATGATAAAAGAGAATCAATAGTTGAACGATTTGGCCTAAAGCCAAATTGGTATAGATAAAGGACATTCTTACATTCCAGCATATTAGTCAATCTTATATTGACCATCCTTTCTTGAATTTTGGAAACACATGAAATAAGGGAAATGGGTCGATAATCCTTGGGAACGGTGCTCTTTTCTTTTTCTTTTTATTTTATATTTATATTTCCTCGCGCGGGCTCATTACCGCGTATGGGGAGCGTCCCACGGGTGGCGGATGTGGGGATGGTCGGTGGAAATTCCTTGGAAGTTCCTCTCGGCTAAGTCCGATGGACTCACTGACCAACAATGAGAGGGGCCCTCCAGACTTGCTGGAGGGAGGGGACCTCCAGACTTGCTGGAGGTAGGGGCCCACCAGACTTGCTGGAGGGTGTGACGTAGGATTGAACGCCCTACTCACATATCTTTAGTTCACCAAACACCACAAAAAGTCATGAATCTCCCTAAGGTAAAACGCTCATTATCCGGAGGTAAACTAGTCCCCCGTTCGGGTCTCCGGGTGGGGACTGCTTTAGGGGATTCATGGTGCAAGTTGAAATATAGGGATTTAAATATTGGTACGTGGAACGTAAGGAGTTTAAACACAGCAGGGGGGCTAAAATCGGTCGCGAATGAGGTAAATGGGTACAATTTGGATGTCGTGGCTCTGCAAGAGGTTCGCTGGCCAGGGGAGGGCTCGATGAGGGAAGGAAAGTACACTATTTGGTACGGAGGAAGCGGGAATCATTGTTTGGGTACCGGGTTTCTAATTAGGAGTAGATTATTATCCGCTTTGAGTGACGTACAATTCTTTAGTGATAGAATTTCGGTAGCTACATTTCAGGGACGTTGGTTTAAAATCGCATTAATAAACATACATTGTCCGACCGAAGACAGTGACGATGAAGTCAAAAGTGAATTTTACGATAAACTCGAATGGGTTTATGATAAACTACCGCGAAACTACATGAAAATAATTGTAGGTGACGCGAACGCAAAGGTAGGAAGGGAAGAAGTTTATATTCCGACGATTGGTAAAGAAAGTTTGCACGAATATAGTAATGATAATGGGATCCGTCTGATAAACTTTGCCATCTCGAAAAACCTGATAATTAAAAGTACGACGTTTAAACACAAGGATATTCATAAATATACTTGGACATCACCGGATTCGCAAACACGAAATCAAATCGATCATGTCTTGATACAACATAGCTGGCAAAGCAGTATTATTAATGTACGGTCTTATCGCGGAGCAGAATGTGGGTCGGATCATGAATTAGTAATCGCGAAACTTCGACAAAAACTTAATATAAAAAAGAGAAAAGAAAACCGTTTCGATTTTGAGAATTTTAATTTGGAAAAATTAAAAAATCCATCAATTAGAAACCAATTCGAGCTAGATGTTAAGAATAGGTTTGAAGCTTTAGAGCTTCCTGACGAGGACCACGAGGATATTGACAAGTTATGGATAGAGATCAGGGATAATATTAAAGCGGTCGGTAACTCGTGTCTAGGAAAAAAGGAAAATAAGAATAACAAACCGTGGTTTGATGAAGATTGCTTAAACATGTGTGAAAAAAGAAAAGCCGCTAAATTAAAAGCTCTAAATAATCCTAGCGAAGACAATCTGGAATACTTCCGAATCTCAAAGAACGAAACGACAAAATTGCTCAAAAATAAAAAAAGGGAGTATCTTAAAAATAAAATAATTGAAATAGAAACTAATAGAATCGAAAATAACGTAAGAGACATGTACAACGGTATAAACAGATCACGTAAATATGTAGGGCCCGTAACGTCTGGAATTAGGGATGATAATAACAATATTCTGACCGATCCGGTTGACATATTGAATAAGTTTAAGGACCACTTTGACAATATTTTAAATACGGGAAATTATGATCTGTGTCCTCCTTCTGAGTACCAGAGTGCTGAACCGTTAATAGAAGGACCAAGTAAAGAGGAAGTTGAAGTAGCTATCGGAAAATTAAAATCATATAAAGCAGCGGGAATCGATAATATTCCTACTGAACTAATTAAGGCATGCGGGGAAGCTGGAGTTTCTAAAATACATCGGTTGGTTAAAAAGATCTGGGTGAACGAGAAATTACCTGAAGAATGGAAAGAATCTATTCTTATTCCGATTCACAAAAAGGGCCCGAGGACGGATTGTAATAACTATCGAGGAATTTCACTCCTTCCGGTATGTTATAAAATATTCACTTCAATCTTAACCAGTCGAATCACGGAATACGCCGAGGAAATTATCGGAGACTACCAATGCGGATTTAGACGCTATCGTTCGACAATTGATCAAATATTTTCTTTACGGCAAATATTAGAGAAAAAATTGGAGTATAACGGTATTGTTCACCAGCTGTATATAGATTTTAAAAAGGCTTACGATTCTATTGACCGCCAGAAACTGTATAATATTCTAATCGAGCAGGGGATTCCAAAAAAACTAGTAAATCTAGTCAGGATGTGCTTGACGGAGACACTCAATAAAGTTAGAATCGGTAATAATTTGTCCGAAAAATTTGAGGTTCGTTCGGGCTTAAAACAGGGGGATTCTCTTTCGCCTGTCCTGTTCAATTTGGCATTAGAACATGCCATTAGGGAGGTAATGCGAACCGAGAAAGGGTTGGATCTGGGCGGGACAACATCCGTGCTGGGCTATGCTGATGATCTGGTACTGTTAAGCGAAGACGTTGAAACTATAAAACTAAATACGACAACGTTAATGAAAGCCGGTAAAGAACTAGGACTCGAAATAAACGTGGATAAAACAAAATATATGGTTAGCTGCAAAAATGGCGATTCTACTGGTGATATCGATATAGATGGTAATATGTTTGAACAGGTAGATAAATTTAGGTATCTAGGTTCTACGATAACTAGAAAAAACGAAACTGAAGAAGAGATTAAGGTTAGACTGAAGGCGGGGAATGCTTGTTATTTCTCTGTGACAAAACTACTTAGTTCGCGCCTCTTGTCCCGAAACTTAAAAATTAGAATCTATAAAACAATTATCTTGCCTACAGTTCTTTATGGATGCGAAACTTGGCCGCTTACATTAAGGGATGAGCAGCGTCTTAAGGTTTTTGAAAATAAAGTATTGCGTAGAATATTCGGACCGAAGAAGGATGAGTTAACCGGAGAGTTCAGACGGTTACACAACGCCGAATTGCATGAGCTGTATCCGGATAATATAATTGAGGTAATTTCATCGAGGCGAATCAAATGGGCTTGTAAAGTTGTTGGGCTTAGTAACGAGAGAATTCCTAAAAGGTTAATATTTGCTGTGCCGAATGGTAAGCGTCCGAGGGGTAGACCGAAGCGAAGGTGGGAAGATTGCATTAAGGCCGATCTGAAGGGACTGGGTTTGGACGGCGAACGGTGGAGGGAGGTGTGTAACAAGCGATTGGTGGTGTCGGCATCGAACCTTCGGGTTCGCTAAGCCTTATTATTATTATTATTTATATTTATATTTACATCACGTTAAAAATGAATTCATACTTTACAAATAACTCGAAAAGAACGCAATTGTTGGTAAATTATACATTTGAGCATTTGAAAGGTTACTAAATTCCCTAAAAAACTTTTTTAAAAATCAACGAATACGAACGATTTGGTACAGAGTTATAGCTTTCTGAACATTTAATATTTGTTCTACTACAATGATTCTGTTACAAATGGGAATTTCAGATTTTGGGAATTGGTCCTTTTTCTATGGGGTACAGTATATCAATTTTTTTTATTTTTATGTTTCTTCCTTAAAACACATTTTTGGAATATTTGTCAATGTGCTTTAATTACATTAGCTTTTACATTAGATTTTGACGAATGAAGTATCTATAGTAAGGGAATATCACGTAGAATGCGCGAATCTTTATTTTGATTCCTAATTTTATACCAGGACTTAAATAAAAGTGGGAGGTTTCAAACCATATGATGGTGCCGTCTCAACGAATTGGAACGTTCAAAATTAATTCATAATTTGCAAATAACTCGAAAAGAACGTTGGTACATTATACATATGAGTATTTGAAAGCTTAATAAATTCTCTACAAAACGTAAACAAATCATCGAAATCGATGACAGTTGTATCTGATAAAATATTTTCACTGCATATTTTCCACTTTTTTATATGTTTTTTCCACTTATTTTATATTATATTATGGTTTATATTACTCAGGAGAGATCTATTGCGTCAATTTTATATTTTGTATATTTCTATAGCATGAGTGAAATATTGCAATGGAACAATTTGTACCGAGTGGGTTCAAATATTTTTTAAGGAGAAACTTCGCATGTCGGGAAACCAACAAAAACGATGTTTAGAAGCTTTTGTTAATTTATGATAATCTAATGAAAGGAAAAAAAAGCTAATATTTCAATTATAAGTTTAAGGAAACGCAATACTTAAGCGATGGTAGACTTTAAATCATATTTATTTCTGAAGGCTTACTAAATATTTGTATTAAACCTTTGCGTATCAAACATTATGAAAGTGTTAAAATAATAAACAGATATGGAAATGTGAGCTTTAGGGCCTCATAAAATAAAAAATAAAAATAAAATAGACATAACAAATGAATAATAAAGAATAAGTTACCATCAAACTTTAATCAGTTAAGAAAATATAAGGAAAGAAAGGCAAATAAATAAATAAAATATCACGAACTAATAATTTATATACCCTATTAACAGCTTACTTATTAACACCTATTTACAATTTTATAGGGACTGTACGGATAAGAGAGGATTGAAAAGGCGGGATTTAAGGTGGAGAGATTATTGGATCTAAGGATGTAGGAAATAATACAATTCCCATCGGGATGAAGATTGGATAATGAAAGATTTGTTGAAAGTAGTGATTTTTTTTCTTAATCTTCAACGATTTTATTGAACAAATACAATATATACATACATAAAATCACTGGCGGATCTACGAGAGGGGAGCTTTCGGTTTGAATATTCCCCCAAAATGGTAAAATATTTAATAATTAACTCTTAAAGTATTATTGTTCATGTAATTATATTTGACAGTACTTAATAATCACTTAAATCCTATTTCATATAGTTAGTTAGTTCCTTTATTATTCTTCCTAATTAATTATCGTTATATATTTTTTTAAAAATCCCTAATATACATCCTTATCATTTTTTTTTATTTTGTTTGATTTTTCCTATTTTATGCCACAAGGTATAAACAGAAAGAAGCGGTTGCTGTTTTTTTACTTTCCTACCTATACTAGATAAGCAAAGTATTGCGATCGGGTCAAATTTCCGACATGCGGTTTTCGACGGATATACTTACTGCAATACGGGTTTCAAATGGAAGTAGTTGGTGAAGGTAATTCAGTAGACGTTTTAATGTAGTGTAGTAGATAACCCCCTGCATTTACTCCTTTATGTGACATACGATGTTGCAAGATGAATTATACTCAATTGTGCAGTGGACAAATTATTCATTGAAAATTCTGATATCGATAAACAATCGACGAAAGAGTAAGAAGGTTGGAATAGGGCGGAGCAGGTAGCAACAGGTGGAGAAGGACGATGGAGAGAAGAGAACTCACTTGAAGCTGTGGCATGAAGGGGAAATTACGTTACCTGAGAAGAGAAGTCTACTACACTGAAGATTAAGAAGATAATACTTTAATAGAGTCAATTTATTACAGTAGTAGAAATAAATTATTTGGTTATACAGGAGTGAAAAGTTATTTATTTATTTAGTTGTCCTATATTCCTCACAATTAAAGAATAACAAACCAGGTGAGTCAATTCATTCAAAGTGTGTTTATTAAGTCCCACGTTTCAGATATATTCTTATTGTTTCTTGTCACTCATTGTCACAAAAGTATTATGTTCCCGAATTCTCAACAACAGTTAAACACCCTCAAAAAGTTTATATCCAGTGCCGGGGTTTTGTTTTAATATCCTAGTCACCTGATAAAAACTGAAGGAATATTCACTATTCACGCCAAAAAAAAGAATATTTAAAATTAAATCTTAAAATGTTATTTACCCCCATATCAGACTGAAACGACTAGAAACCGCCCGACGTTTTCGACTACTGCAGCACTTACTATACAAACGCTCTAAGCTTTCAATCAATTACAAACGACTCATATATATTACAATAATAAGACCTATTTGGACTTACGGAGTTGAGCTTTGGGGCTTCACTAAACCATCGAATTCCTCTCGTATCCAATCCTTACAATCCAAAATCCTTCGTAAAATCCTCAACGCTCCTTACTTTGTCACAAATAAAATCATAAAGACCTTAATGTTCCATATGTTTCCGATTTGGCCCAATCTAGATACCTATTCTTTCATAACAACTGCAGAACCATCCGAATCCTTTCGTTTCAAACCTTGCTTCATCCTCGATCCCTGATAACCCTTCGAGGCGTCTGAAAAGAAGATGGCCTCGGGACCTTCTAATATAGAACTTTAATTTTAGTTCTACCTATGGGTAGTTTCTCTTCATGTTGTACATGTCATGTTACCAATGTCACATTTACTTGTTGTATTTTCCATGTAATACTGTTGTAAATTTCATTAAAACAAAAAAAAAAGTAGAAAAGTATGGCGGTAGATATTGGATACATGTTTCTTCAAGGAAAACGTTTGAACAAAGATTATTCCAAGATTTTTGATCGTGGGATGAAATTAGACGGGATTGCTATGTAGGAAGAGAGTTGGAATAATCTTTGATCAAAAAATGTAGTTTTGAACAGGTGATTGGAGCCTATTAGAATTTCCTTCGTCTTCTTCGGACTCAGCTTTTATTTGTTGGCTTCTGCTCAGTCACAGATTCTATTTATGTTCCCTTGAAGTATTTAGTGTTTACTTTTAAATATCTTCACTATATATAATACAGATACATTTTTCGGTTCTCAGGAGCGACAGAATTTGATGAATGAGGTATCAAACAAAATGGAATTTCATGGAAAACTGATGAATTATAATTTCTAAATTTACTTTAAATTTTTTTAAACGTCGTTGAAAAAATAAAACGAATCGAGACGAGATTAATTTTTTTTTTAAATATTTTATATTACGTTGTCATCATGTCCCATTATCATTCTTAAGATAAAAATATTAAGAAATATGTATCTCAATAACTATATAACTAATGAATTATTCTGAGCTTGATTCAAGTATGAATGTTTTTCTATTTATTTCTATTACTTATAATTTATTTAATTTTGCTACAAATTTCTGTATTTTATTTAATTTTAACTCACATTTAAGTTACATTTCCTTGGTTTATTATAGTTTTTGCCTTTGTTATATAGATGTATATTTGTTTTTTGTTTTTTATGGTATCGTATATATGGTATGAATGTGCCTCACTCAGCCTTAGTACTCAGTGCCCTTAAGTGTGGCAAAATGTATTATTTCTCAATTAACAGATAAAAAAAAGTTTCAGTATGAAATTTCATAAATACCAATATTGAAAATTCGTTGTATTCATCATTATACTAAATAATCAAATAAACACCAGTATGTGTAAACATATAGTCACTCATTTCCTTTAACAACTTTTATAATCCCAACCAAGAGAAAAAAGTTGTTAAAATCATATATTTTAGTTGTTTAAAACGTTTGGGTGAACTTTGAACTTTTTGACAACAAAAAATTGTTATCATAAAAATATAAGAATAACTTATAAGTTTGCTAAATACTGTTTGTTTGTTTTTATTTATTTATTTAGAATTATAACAATTTGTCACGTAGACAATAGATTATAGTGATGCATGAACACATTCCATAACATATATACAGAAAATATAAAATTAATAAAAGTAAAATAATAATCAATAAAATAATCTATGTACAATAAAAAAATAAAATAACTTAAAGATAAATAAATTAAAAAACATAAAAACACAGTCATACCTATATACAATATATTCAATCAGGCAGGGAACCCCAAGCCAGGCTTCTCCTTCCAACTATAGAAGGAAAAGCAGGACTCCAAGAAATCCCTGCGCTACTCTCTCAACCGCGTCACTGGTGCTAAAGCCAATGGTGTTTGAGCGAGAGCGCTTAAATACTATTAATATCATATTTATTTAAGAAAGTTTATTTCTCTTCCGACCCTTTTTTTTTTAAAGTCTTAAAATGTACCTTCTTTGTGATAACATATGGACCCAACCTTATTCTAGCTATAATGAATCTTGATTATTTAATGACCAAAATATTATAAAGTTTCCAATTTCTCGAGCTTAAACCGGTGAAAAGTTTTTCACCAATCATTGGCATGCAAAAACAAATTTTCGACTGGGAAAGGAACCAATTATTGGCACCATATTCAAAGACCAAACCAGTTTATTTTTAATAAAATATGTTTAATTATTAGTAAGAAATTATCACACGTTAATATCTGCACACTTTAAAACTTACTACCCATACGTAGATATCACAAAATGGTATAAGAAAGGAAATTATATACTGTAGTAGGACCTACCTTAAGGTAAGGTATACCTTATCTTTGAACATTTCAATCAATATTCAGAGAATAAGGAAATAGAATTCTTTGATTTTTCGTATTCCCAAACACTAGAGGCTTTGCCAATGTGCTAACTATGTTCCGCTCTTCAACTTCACTTTTCGACATGTCACCCTTACTTATTTTCCGATCTTTGTTCATTTCTGCCGAAATTTCGACTTCTTCCATGTTTAATTGTTCCCAACCTTCTTCAATGTTCTTCTATCCATGTCCTTCTGTGCATGTCCTTGTTTCTTGCTCTTCTGTTCATGTTAAACTTTATGTTTATATAATATAGTTTGTATCAATAAATAGTGAAACTTAAAATTTTGAAGATCCAATTATTGGCACCTCTAATACATGTTGTTTTAATATAAATTCATATTTGAAAACAATATCACTCCATCAGGAATACTATTGCCCAAAATCGGTCTTGGTCTTGCACTTTGCAAAACCAAGACCAAGGCCGCCTAACTGTTGCAAGACCAAGACCAGGACTGGTACAAATAATCGATTTTTTTGGATAAAAATTAAGGCAAAATAAAAAAAAGGATAAAAAAAGGCAAAGGATAAAAAAAGGCAAAACTAACACTTGACAATCTTAGTTATTATATGTTAATAATTGGTATTACCAATATAATTTTGCATGTAACTCCTTTAATTTTTCATTCGGGTTTAGTTAGGTTTCTCCTATCTAAAAAATTACAGTAATATCTCTATAGTAATAAGCTAATAAGTGACTGCAAGACTGTTTCGAGATTCTCGCAGAAGACCAAGACCATGACTAAGACTGAGTTTGCAAGACCAAGACTCGTCTCGGTCTCGCATTTGAGCAATACTAATCAGGAAGTGGTAAAAAAATGTGTCAAAGAAAAAGCTCATAAACATTAAAGGACGAGATATAACAGGTAAAATGTTGTCTCACGTTCTTAAAAGTCTGTAAGGTCCCGGCGACTGATACGAAATGATATGAAATATACGTTCCCATCCAATTGAGACTTCATCTTGACAGCAATCGATGTCTGATTAATGTACTTTTGAAATGGTGTCAAGTTTGAAATCCTACATGAACCTATACGCTTATTTTATAAAATTTAATTTACAAGTGTCAATAATTGGTAAGTTGTAAATAATAAGTACTTTTATCCTATCTCTTCGTTAATTCTTGTTAAAATCCAATGACTGAGCCATAATTTCGAAGATTATTTTCTCCTTCAGGGGCCTATTTCATAATCAAACTAATAGTATTAGTAAAAAGAGTACAAATGTACAAAACATCAAAGTACAAGTACTAATACATTTTTTTTTATGGATTGATAAGAAAAAAGTACAAGTCATTAAGTGGCTAGGTTATTTTTAGAGAGGTTTGTATTGAGGAATTTAATTTTAAAACAGGCTGAGTCCATTCAATATATTTGTGTTCTCTTCCACCGTTTAGAAGAAAGAATAATCTATCCGGACTTTAAGAAATCTGTAGACATATTTACTAGTAAATAGTAATACTATCGTACTAGTAGTTTGCATTCGTGTCATGATAACTTAGTACAAAACTACAAAATACAAGTTAAAAGTACAAGTTACACTGTTTCATAAAGATGGTTAATAGTACAAATCATTTGATTTTACTAATAGTCCGTGGTACAGACCCCTCTTTTTATCAAATTATTTATATCCGACTGAAACTTCGTAAATAGCTTGATCTCATCGTAACCTACAAATATTTTATTTACGAAAAATTCTCGGAATTGGTTCGTTTTCATTCTGGAGGTCGGCAAATTTTGTTTATTTAATTAGATACCCATTCGATTTCCACTTAAATAGTAAGATAACTTAAACACAAAGTCAAGAATATAGGTAGCCTTAAAAAATATTGAGCCGTTTGGTGTGACTTACACCCCTAGATTGTCAAAATAACGAGGTTGTAAATAAGCTACAGGAAGTTAAATGTGAATAATTAGTTTTGGCGGGAATAGCGAATAGCCTTCCGCTTTTATATCGGGGCTTGAGGTTATTTACACTCGTGAATTATTAAAACAAAACCCCGGCACTGGATATAGACTTTTGAGGGTGTTTAACTGAGACTGGGAATTCGGGGATCTATTACCTTTTTTGACATTGAGTGAGAAGAAACAATAAGAATATATATTTGAAATGTGGGACTTATTAAATACACTTTGAACGAATTGACTCACCTTGTTTATTATTCTTCAATTGTGAGGCCTATAGGACAACTAAATAAAATGGCTATTCACTCCTGTCTAACAAAACAAATTTATTTTAACAATTGATAATGAACATATAAGTGAACGATATTCTTGGTCTTCAATGTCGTAAGCTCTCTTCCCAGATGATGTCTTCTCTTGTCCCTGTCCAGGCCTCAAGTGTTTGGCGTCCTCTTCGCCATTTGTTGCCAGCTACCAGATCGGACCTTTTTTCTTCTTTTCCATTGTTTATCGATATGAGATTTTTCCAATGAGCAATTTGTCCACTGCACCATTTAGTACAATTCACAGTGCAATCTCACATTTCTATATATTATATATTCCATCTCATTCCCTCACACAATGTCGTCTAATGGAGTAAATACAGGGGGATGTCTACTACAAGGTTAAATAGACCAAACGTTAGAACCTAATCAAATAGACAAAGTTTGGCGAACTCCAGATTGAAAACGCCCCAATTCCGAGAATTTTTGTAAATAAGATATTTGTAGATTACGATGAGATGAAGCTATTCAGGAAGATTCAACCGGATGTTAATAATTTGATAAAAAGGGGTCTGTACCTCAGACTATAATATCGAGAAAAAAAACGTTGTATTGTGTAATATTAATTGATTGTTTTTTACAACTGATAAGGGACATCTCAATGCTCGTGCCAGTCAACAAACCATTATTCCTTGAAGAAAAACATTCAGAATTAGAAATAACTTTAGTTTGAATGTGGAATGAGAACATTTTCGAATGCCATCGCCCAAATTCAAGACAATGAATTTGGAGATGTTTAAAATAACATGAAGACTGGAAAAAAAAGAGCACTTTCGTCACAATACTGCATATTGTTCTTCATTGGCTTGAAAATAGGAAAAAATATTGTGTGGCATTGGCGAATCTATGGGGTGGGAGTTGGGAAGATAGGGGAAGCTATTAGTCAAAAGCCCCACAAAAAATGAAATAATATTTATGTGAGAGGAGTATTGTTGAAGCCTCCCCCCAAAATAAAAAAATAATCTTGTAGGGAGAAGATTGTCGGGCTGAATCCACCTCTCCTAAAAATTAAACAAAAATTTCCATTGGTCCGTTTGTTCTAAGAATTCTAAGCTAAACTCTGAAAAAATCGAAATACATTTCCTTTTTAAATGATAATGCATTTACGACTAATAAATGTAAGCTTCTGTAATCTCAATACACGTTTATTCCACAAAACTATTGAATGAACTACATCGTTACAATTATAAATTTATTTTATAATATTTATTTTCTGTATATATGGTGTGAATATGTTCATATACCATTATAATTATTGCCCACGTGACAGATTATTATATTTCTAAATGAATAAATAAAAAAAATTTATAATATATTTATTTTTTATCATGTATAGAGCAATAGATGATTCACTGTTATCCTATTTCTGCTGCAGTTGAAAACGAAGCTGCATTTATAAATTGGCATAGAACCTATTCGATTAACTATAAGTTATTTTTCGTTTCTACAGCAATGTAGAATGTGAGAGTAAAAGTCGCCTGCCAAGTATTCATGAATAACGAGTGCTTCGAAATAATGTAATTTATTCTAAAATAAAATAAGATTATAAAGGGAAAAATAGTTAAGTTTATTATAAAATAGTTTTGGTCTATTATTGTGAATAAACTATTGTAATTGGACCAATAAATAGAAAATTAATTCCTCCATCTCATCATATATTGCATTAATTTATTTCAATTTCTGTTCACTGATTAACTAATATTCTATAGGAATTAAAGTAAGGAGATGTTCCGGGGTGACGGTCATAAATAGGCTAAATAGTGACAAAACTGTTTTATTAAAAGCCAAAGTTTCGACCCGACTTTGCAGGTCTTCTTCAGGACTCGAACGGACAAGATACAAAAAGATATAGAGTGGAAGTTGCATAATATTTAGACAAAAAATTATAAACAATGTGAATAAGTTTATTGAAATTATAAATAGTAAGTACATTAAAATATAAACAGAGTAAGATAAGTAACAAGATCCTAAACAGAAGTAAATAGATGGTAACAATTGTTGTAGTGTAATATATAGAAGGTAATATTACATTACAACTGATTGTATATATATCTATTTACTTCAGTTTAGTTGTTACTTAGCTTACTCTTGTTATATTTTAACGTACTTATTATTTATAATTTTAATGAGCTCATTCACATTGTTTATAATTTTATGTCTAAATATTATGTAACTTCCACAATTCTCTATATATTTTTGTATCTTGTTCGTTCAAGTCCTGAAGAAGACCTGCAAAGTCGGATCGAAACTTTGGCTTTTAATAAAGTAGTTTTGCCACTATTCAGCTTATTTATGACCGCCACCCCGGAACATCTCTTTCCTTTATAATGCAACGGTCAATTATTAAATATTCAATTCTATATGAATTATTCGCACGGGCCACATAGTTGTTATATATTTACAATAAGATAAATGCTAATATTATTATGGATATAGATAGGGCGGAGGCAATATCTCTGCTTACCATACACCGCACTCCCATTCACCACAATGGCCAGATCAGGGCTGCTTCCGCCGGATATCTGATATTGATAACATGGCGATCGCTCCTGGCAGGGGTCATCCGTCATATGCAGGAGGCATCTGTTAGATTATATTCACTTCCTATTATCCCTCTAACAATATAGACCACAACATTACAATAAATTATATATTATATATTTTAAAAATGAATATTATATAGTTTAAAATAATTAATATAAATTACATAATTAAAAATTATTGATTATATTGTAATTTATTTAAATCTATGTTAATTAATAGCAATCCGACTTTTATATATTTATTTTTTAATAGACTTTATACACTCTTCTTCGACAGTTTAATTTGAGTTTCAGTTTTTTTATTAACTTCCAGGAGAAAGCTATCCTTCAAAATCTAACCTTCTACTGAAGCAACTGTCTTTAGAAAAACTCTAAACGTAGGCGAAAATATTTCAATAAACAAGTTTTTAAACTCAGAGCTGAGCTCATTGATGGGCATCGTAAATCTGTGGGATCGATTCTAAATGCATCGATGGATCCCAATTTTCCATCGATCCATTGCACAGCGAATCAATTGGTTTTTAGGGTGGATGTATTCGCTAAATGTAACCTCATTATAACTTATAACAGAGTTATTATTTCTCAATATACTTATTTTTGTTCAGTTTATTTTACATCTATATATATTTCTATTTTGAAACTCATGAGTTTATTACGTAAATACATTGTTGGACAAAATTAAAGGGTCATCTACAATTTTCTGTATAATCCTTTTATAATGAAAGCGATAAATATTTCTCTAGTACCTCTATGGAATTACTGTAATCCTATATCAATTGTATCATCAAACTTTAAACATTAATCACTCCTTGAGATTAAAAAGATAACTTAAGTGCATTTAGCGGGATATTTCACACAATTCTACATTAGATTTGAATACGTACACGTATTTAACGTGTTTAAATCATTGTTTATGCACACAGTTTTTGCTTGAAAGGTGATTTAGGACATTCTGATGGCAAACAGAAGGGAGATGACCAAAGAGGAATCGATCCGTGTTCTTACTTTAACGGAAGGTTTTTCATAAAGGTTTATTGCACCAATGCTCCAGCGGTCACAATTCCTGATTTTCAGAGCGATTATCATGTATCTTGAGACTATTTATTTATTTGTTTAAAACCCTGTCGTGCCTAGTAGGCAATACGGGTGTCTGCAATAGTAAGATGTCAGGCAGGCCAGCTTGACATCTCACTGCTGCAAGTAAATCTTGTTTGCTTGTCAGTTTGCTTGAGTGAATTTCTTATCCTTTTCATGCCAATGGTCTGGTACCTCCTCTTCCTCTTCCTATATTAAAAGGCTTTCCACCCGTATACAAAATCTTTGTATTACGGGTAGTTTTCCGCAGTGACTGACTGAGGAAAATCGTTTTCTGTGAGAATGTAGAGACCGGTTTCCCTCAGTAACTTAGCCCTTAGTTCTTCAAAGGCGATGCGGTCGACTATGATGTGATCAGCACTCATCGGAACACCGCAGCTAGGACATCTGAGTTCGATGTCCATCCCATGGCAATGAAGCTTTGCCTGTGAGAAATTGCGAGAGCCAATAGTCCGGTACGATCCACTTTGCTTCTAAACGTGACCGGACGGTAGGGAAGTACTTCCTCAAGGTAGATCCTTTTGGGGTTATCACCCACCGCCGGTTCCATTCCTCCATTGTGTCCTCCTGTATAATGTTTTTCCATTAGCGAGGATTCTCGCCAATTCTCACATAAAGGTTTCCCGGCAGATCTGCTTAGCCGTTTTTCTTAAACATGTGTTTCATGATGTCTTCACTCAGGAGAAGGTCGAGAGGTACCCCTCCTGCTAATACCTGCACCGCCTCATGGAATACGCTCTGATACGCCCTTGTGACCTGCAGCAATGCCATTCGCTGTATTGTCGCCAACTTAATCTTCTGTCGGTGCGAGAGGTATCTTGAGACTGTAGGACATACTAGAAGAAGAGAACAAGATCGTTCAAAAGGTTAACTTCCCGGCATAACGTTAGATTTTTTATTCAGGAAGATCGCCATTATACTGGAAACGGCCTTTTTTCCCCTTGTTTTTCCCTACCTCACATTTTAGGCTATACGAGATTTTCCCGGGTCGGAGGTTGAGAGCGGGGAATTTAAAATCCCCTCCAGCACCGGTACGTGAAATCGTACTTTTTTTTAATCTCATAACTTCGGTTATCTGGTTGCCTGGGAACTCGCTGTGCTGTGCACACGCGTTACCCCATTCGGCCACCCCGCTCCTTTACTGGAAACAGCCTGCATTTTCTCTTCCAGTTGTTCAATAGTGTAATGATATCGAAGCAAACAGTGAGGAGACAACTTAATGAGTATGGTTTGACGTCCCATTCTCCAGTAACTGAACCTCTGCTCACAAATAGGGATGGGAGAGAAAACGCCAAACGTTTGATTGTTGATCTCAAACGAATTAACTGTTCTTCCAAACGGATAACAACAGTTGCTTTTCTTTAGTTCACCCGTTTGCCACTAGTCGAGTTACTGTTTGATTTGTTTTTCGTTTCGTTTTTTCCAAACAAAAGCTCATTCTGCTTTCCAACGAGCCTATCAGTTCATCATGAAAACAACCCAACAGGTTTTTTATAAGACATGTTTCAACTGTTAAGTTAAGGGATGTAATTTTAATCCCCCATTATTTAAGAAGGCTAGAAATAAATAAATACATTGTAGTTACTTCATCACTAAATTAGCTTAAGCATATTTTTGGGCAAAATTAGTTTATATTTTTAGATGTATCTATCTATATAAGTGTCTATAATATCTATAATAATTTTTATGATTTAACACATTCACATAAATCAATTTAAGTGAATAAATAAAATGTTATCTATTTCACTATTTATTCAAGATATTTACAACTGTATTACAATATAAATACATCAAGTAAATGTGTACACAAGAATATAATTACTTGAAAACGCTTGTTGAGAAACTACCCACAGGTAGCACTCTAATTAAATAAAATTAAACACCATTATTGAAGTGAAGAATGGTTGAGGTGATCAGTAAAAAAAAATATATAGTCAACCATTGATCCACAATTATAAACAATATTATTCAATAAAATAAAAAAAGGCAATAAAATTGAAAAAGGCAAACAGTTGGAAAAAGGTTAAAACTACAGTTAAAAGACTCATAATAACCAAGTAGCATAATTTCAAACTTCGAACAACACTTGATAAAGAAATACGACAAAAAAATTATAACAAATTTGTTTGAAAAATGGAAAAATCCTAAGCTCAGCACTGAGCTCATCGATAGACCGGATCCATCTGTACGCTGGGCGTAAATAAATAGACTATAACAAAATAAATACTTTTTGTAATTTTAATTGTCTTAACGATTTGTTATCTGTAAGCTATGAACTTTAGCTCCGTTTCAGAAAATTTTATAATAGCCCAACATTGCCAGAAAATAATTTCTATTCAAAGTAGAGCAATAAGTAAAAGTTGTGTGCTGTGCGCACCAGATTTTTATATTTAACATTACCGTTAACATATCTATTTTACTCTTTCCTACAGATGAAAAATCACCATGTAATTATAAGATATGTAAGTATATTAACAATTTTAACAAAACAATGCTCTCTCGGTATTATCCAGTTTAATTTTTTGCTTCCCCACTCCTGAAGGTAGGAAATTTCCGTATTCATTCGAGAGTTTAAAAAAATTTTTTGCTCAGAATAGAAAATTTCCTCGAGCGTTTTACGTTTGAGACATACAGGATCAAATTTGGTTCAGTTTCTCTCTGTCCACTAGCGGATCCAGGATTTAATTTTGGGGGGGGCTTCAGCCTGAAAGCTTTTTTTTCATAAAAGTAACGATAATTACTTTGGAAAATAGGAAAGAAACTAAGTAACTATATGAACTTGTGTTTAAGTGATTCCTAAAGCCCTTTTGAATGTAATTACACGAATAATTATACTTTAAGAGATAATTTTTTAATATTTTTTTCGATAAAACATGGTTATATTTTACCATTTTGGGGGGGCTTCAGCCCGAAAGCCTCTCCCTCCCCCCGTAGATCCGCCCGTGTCTCTGTCTATCTGTAGCCTTATCGATTTTACAAGTATATCAGCTGCTTTTTCATCCGATTTTCATGAAATTTTCAGGGATTATGAAGGTTTGTGCCTAAATGTTACCATATCAATTTTATTCAATTCCGCCCAGCACTGCCGCTTGCCCATGCATAAATGTATTCTCTTAAGTATCCCAATATTTCTGAAAAGGCTCATTCGATTTGGCTCATGGTTGAAAGAAAGGTGGGCTTTAGTAAAATAATTATTCTGCATCGATTTTATTGAATTCTGTTCTTTACTTTCTCTTTTGTTTGCACAAACGCTTTTTTCTTAATACGTCTATATCTCTAAAACCGCACGTTCGATTTGACACAAATTTGGAAGGAAGTTAGGGATTGGTGAATAGATAATTAAGTGGGTATCAATTTTATCCACTGCTCTAAAAAAAAATACTTCCACTTTCGGATCAGTAACCATATTGTTTGACACGCCTATAGTTTGAAAACGACTAGTTCGATTTGACCCAAACTTGGAGGAAATTTGGGGAATAGTTTGCAAATTGTCTAGCTTCAATTTCATTGAATTCCATTTAATAATTATAATTAACATAAATAAGTTTTAACATTATAGTGACTGTAAAATGTGTAAATTTTCTGGTCGATTCCAAACGTTACTGGCGTGACACTTACTGCCGTTACTTAGATTTCGTGTAATTTTCAGTAAATTTTAATTAGTTTTTACTCTGTTTGTAAAAAAAAAGTTTAAACAGCTCCTCGATTTCTTCCTTTATCATCAAAGTTGTGTGAACTTCAATCATATTTTTGTATTCTAGGTTAAATTAATTTTGTTCTGACTGAAGCAAAATATTGGACTAGTTAACCATGAACAAACAAAAAGTTGAATTTTTCCAATGGATTTTTGTTCCATCCACTTCACTAGTAAAAACATATCTATTGTGTATATATCACTACTGTTAATGCAAAAGATCATATTTGAAAAAATTACATATTTATTCTCTTTGTGACATTTCGTTGTATGCAACTGATATAAGTAGTCTGGAGATTTGGAAAATAGCAGAGAAAAAAAATATGAAATTACACTAATGAATAATACAGAAATAATTAGTTTTTATGCTATCCTGTAAAACAGTGCCTTAGGGTGGTATTACTGTATTAGAGAAATGTTGAATTAAATAAAATTCAAATATTACATAATATAAAGCAGATTAAGAAATAAATTTCATTTTTTGTAGAGAGGGAGGAGACGACGTCATTTATGAGGGGTTCCGAATGTCTAGGATCAGCACTGCTGTAAAATACCAATTATTTACAAATGACCTTTTGCTAACGGTAGTGACTCATCCCCTGCACTCTCCTCTGGCCCAGAAAAAAACCTGTACAACGTCTGGAAGGGAAGACAAAAAAAAGTGGTATACACACATGGCACTTAGCTAAAATCAATTAGATTACCTAAAAATTTGGCTTTGTTAAAGATTGTTGACATTATCGCAGTGATATGTGGATCACAGATGTTGACTTTTGCTCGCACAGAAGATAAGAAAACAGAAGCAATTTTCATTTGTGATTATACAGATAAAAGAATAATCTGAATAAGCTAATATTGAATTACTAATATAATAAATTCTTTTAAAGTAACTACATAATTCATTACATTACATTATTATATCAGTTATTTAACAAGCTTAAAAAAATTTCTCTGTTAACTTTAAGACATGGTGTTTAAGTGACTCTGAAGTCCTATTACATCTAACTGCATGAACAATAATACTTAAAGAGATAGTTTTTAATATTTGTTTCTATTAAGAATGATTATATTTTACCATTTCGGGGGGGCTTCAGCCCGAAAGCCCTTTCCCTCTCCCCAGAGATACACCTGTGCAATTTGGTACACTAAGGCAGAAACAATCTTATATCTTAATTCTATATTATTATTTTTCTTTAAAGTAAAGTGTTTTGATATTTTTTTATTATTGAAATGATTGGATAGTCGTTATTAGTAAGAAGGGTCATATTGATCCTTTTATCTCTTATAAATTCCTGGTTTAAATGACTTATAAGTTTTAAGTTCTTTTAAATTTTTCTGACTATTCAAAACTTTTAAGATTTATTTCCTCGAGTTTTACCAAATGAACAAGAAATTTTAAATGTTTACATTTAATTTGTCAAATTGAATCAACCCATATAACTTTTTATGTACAGAAAGTTTAATGTCAATCACTAATGATCCAGTTTCTTATAAAAAATATAGGTAATATGCGATAAAATTAAAAATACATTAACTGATAAGACATTAATGCCAATTTTCTGATCTTCTGGACAACATATTATCACTTAACTCAAAGAGCAACCAAGTTATCTACAACAATATCTATAATGAAATCTCTCAGGACAAACAATATACTTTTAATTCAGCGATAGAAAAGGCGAAAACATTATCTGAAATTCTTATATAAAGTAGTAAACTAAAGTACACTGGCTCATTTCTTCTGCACAAAGTTGGAACGCAGTTTCACATGTCTTGTGAAGAAACTAAAATTACACATTTTAATGTTCTCAAAAATTCTAGGATAAGTATGAAAAATTTATCTAGCTTAGGAATTTAAAAACTAAATAATTAAAACATTCTAAGCATAAGATAAATTATCAAAATATTTAATTAATAAATTAGACACAAAACTAGTATACCTTTAGGGTTCTTTTAGGAGAATGAATTTTCAATTGTAGATATCACTTCTTTTTTTCTCACAGGGCTTTTGAGTCATTCCCCCTTTCCTTATTGTAGTTCTACCCATTTTCCTTAATAATTAATTTTACATGTCTCTGAAGTTCATTTCAGATATTTTTTGTTGGATTAGATAGATACATATTTTAGATATTGCTGAATCCTATTTGTGATTCCATCAAATTGGTACTGGTGGTCAGAACTTGTCCTTTTGGTAAGTTTGTCCCCCTGTTGTCTTCGTGAAGGTTGTTGCTGTGTCTTAGCCGGAGTGGGAAGGTCAAGATTCAGTTCTCTCAGAACTTGGCGCTCTAGAACACTCACACGAACTCGCTCGGTTGTCATGTCCTTGGTTTCATTACTTTCTATAACAAATTCACTGTGTATAAGTTCTTTATTGTTCAAAGATTGCGACTAATTCTGTGGTAGGATTATTTTTTTTGTGATTTAAATTACTAATTACAACAAAGCTATAATTTTAAACTTATTTTTAATTATAGCTGATTATAAGATGATAAAAAAATTAAGCTGAATATGTTTCTTGTTTACTTGATTACTGAACCAATTGTATTTCAAATAATTAATTTTTTTATATTTCCCTTTCAAATCATTGCAAATCATCTTTCTTTCATACAGGTTATTTTGTCATAAAAATTATTGTTATATTTCGTTCGATAAGAAAACCAATTTTAATTCTAAAATTAAGAACTTTTTGTTATATATATATATATATATATATATATATATATATATATATATACACATATATATTTATTGTAAATTATGCTATTTTATCACAATTTTATATTTTATCTTTTGTTATATTTCTACATACATTCTTAATTTTGGAATTAAAATTGGTTTACTTGCCTAAAAATATATAACAATAGTTTTTATGACGAAATAATCTGTAGGAAAGAAAGATATATATATATATATATTATTATGTATCATCTTATTTATTTAAATGTACTTTATATTTTTACCTTTATTTTGTTTATCAGGACCAACTTCTATGTTTGTAATAAATATACAGTAATACTTTAATAATAAAGTTTGATTTTAAAGATACTATTTTAAACTAAATACTGTTAATTAAAGATTGTAACTCACCAACTGTTTATATTCAGTAACTCAATAAAACAATACACAAATATATTTAAGAAATATGATTGATAGAGCCATATTTGCTAGAATGGTTCCCCCTTCCTTGCCACCATAATCAAGGAGTAAATATAACTTTTTAATTAAAAGCTTTTGTTTAATTAAAATCATTATTCTATATAAATAACCGAATTAAAAATATAACTAACTCAAGTTAAAAAAAAATTTATTAATTTAAGCAGTTCAGATGTAGTTTATATCATTGTCGTATATGTTTTACTAAAACTGCCCGTAGATGGCGACACTGCCTTTGTGAAAAATTTTCAAACTAAAACGTCTTTAAGGTATGATTTTTTTCTTTTATTCTTGAATATTTAATTTATTCTCACAATGTTACAGTATAATAGATCACAATAATACAAAATAGATACATATTATATTAAATTACATATTTATATTGATAAGATTTGCAGTCTTCCAATTAACTGCTATTTACCAGTCCTTAGAGCTTATTTTTGAGAAAAATTTAATTTATTTTGTTATTTTTCAAATATTTAGACCAGAAATCTTTTTTTTTTAATACAATTATGTTATTCTGAAGGGACTTTGTCCCATAACAAAGTTGTTTTCTATCAAAACTATTCATTTTTTAAGTTACAAGCGTAATATTAGCTCTTTTATTCTGAAGAATGTTTAATACTTTTAAATGATTTATTTTTTAAT
Organism: Nezara viridula; assembly: GCA_928085145.1. Lineage (NCBI taxonomy): Eukaryota > Metazoa > Arthropoda > Insecta > Hemiptera > Pentatomidae > Nezara > Nezara viridula. Next base: position 166,855,979 of record OV725079.1, read on the forward strand.
AAAAACATTTTAAAACCATTGATATTTTAGCCTTTTATTCATATTTTTTATTATTAAATAATAAGATGTGTTATTAATAATAACCAATAACTTATCAATAATAATTATAGCTTTGATTACCGAATCAATAATTACTAAATAAAAACATTTGTGAAAATTAATCCATCCTTCATTTTTATTTTAAAGAATTATCAACAAACATCAAAATCTTTGTGTAAAATCTATGATACAGGCACAGACTTTTCATTCTGGTTGGGGAAAGCGATGGACACCTCTCCCACAAAAAAAATTCTCGAGGGTTTATATTATGCATAAAAATTATGAGTGACTATTAATCTGATCAACATAGATAATTATTCTAAAACCAACAATACGATACTATATATTTAAAAATAAATTTACATATATGTTTATACATTAGTTTTTTTTTTGTCTGTATGTGTATATTTGAAAATACGTTAACAAAGCAATTGAACATATTACATATGTTTTTTATTTGAAGATTTAAGGCAGTGAGGTGAACTTACAATTCTCTGATGCTTCAAACTTGCTGCGTTAAATTTGATAAAATATTCACTTAAAAATGGAAGGGTACTCATGAATGAGTCATAAAATCTTAGGATATGAACTTAAATTTCAATAATTGGAACATAGGGCGCGGTAAAATACTTGCATCTCTACTTCCAGGCCTTAGCATAACCATCTAATCGACTTTTTCTATTTTCGTAATTGATTTTCATATTTTATTCAGTTTCAGTCATGTACTGAAAACATTCTTATTATTTCTTAAATTTTGTTAAAAAATTATTAAATATATCCCTTTTAGATTTTTATTATTTTATTTAGGATTATCTTTTATTATCAACCAAAATTACGGTTTAATCAGTAAATCAAAATTGAATATAAGATTGATATAAATGATGGACAAATAAGGTTATACATGCTGGAGAAAAATAAATTAATGAATTGAAAAGACTTCTTTTTTTTCTCCCATCCATTTGACTTTGAGCGGGAGGGTGCTTCTAACCATTGGTGCCATGAGTTTCAGTCTCTGGTAAGGTTTCTCATTTCTTCCGGGGTCTTCCGTTTGTGTCTCTCTATTCCATCCAAGTGGGTGAAATGGGAAGTTCTTGGATGTCCTAATCTGTTTCCCAACAGTCTCACTTCCATATTTTTAATTGGGTTTCTGTGGCGATCCATTCAGCTGACCTGCCCATGCCACCTCAGTTGCTTCTCTAGGATTTCCATTAATGGGCATACATTCAACTCTTCCCTAATCCTCTCATTCAGAGCACAGTCTCTCCGTGTTTTCTCCTCAATTTTCCTAGAGAACTTCATTTCCGAGGCAGTGACACAGCTTACTAGTCTCTCATTCATAATCCAGCTCTCTCCTCCATAGAGAATTACTGATAGAAGGACAGACTTGAAAAGCTTTACATCCTGTTCCTTTTTTCCATAACTGAGTTACAGATCTGGTAGTAAATGGAGTTTGCCTTGGAGATTTTGCTAGAGATTTCTGAATCTACTTTACCAGATCTACTGATCTCCCTGCCAAGATATGTAATTTATGTCACCACCTCGATCAACTCTCCACTACAGTCAATCTTGACATCTTCTCGATATATCAGGGCTTAAATGGCTAATTTTCAATATTAACTTCCTCTGAAGTACCATTAATTTTTTTTTATTTGAAACAATTAACCATTTCACATTGATCTCTAATATAAAAAATAGTTAAATATAAAATATGAAAGAATTCGATAATTAACTAGTGAAATAAGAGATTGTAACAAAGGGATACGAGTGCGGCCGAGCTCACCCAAGCTGGCCCAAAGATTAGAACAGGCATCCATACTAACATTAGCTTAATATAATATGGACCCTGACAATATTATGTACATATACATATGCGGTTTTCCTAAATGTTTTCGTTGGTATTATTTAATATTCAATTGTATATATTACAGCTTTATAAATATTAAAAATTTTATGTATAAGAGTACTTAAACAAATAAAAATATCCACAATGAAATATATTCATATATGAAATATATCAATATAGCATTTATAATTTTTACTTTCACTTCCACTTTGAAAATACGTATTTCTGCTAAGAAGAAGGTGGTAAATGAAAGTTGTGCGAAGCGAGCACCGCACCAGATTTTTTCATTACTATCCCAACATGACCATTTTATTCACAAACGTAGTTAGACCAATAGATCAAATGTGAATTTTTATTATTATAAATTAAGATTGTGTGCATGATAAAGATTTTTAAAAAAAGGCAAATTTTGGCAAGCCAATAGTTATTGAATTCTGATCAAGGAAACATCAGATTCTAATTTAGCATTCAAATCTATGCATTAATAGTTATACTGATTTATTCACTTTTCTGTAAAAAAAATAGTTTGCAGCTGAAAAATAAATAAAATTAATCCCTATAGAAAAACAAAAAATGATCCAAATAAAATACTTAGGGCCAGTTGTACAATTGGAGTTCAGGTTAAGTTCAAGCTTGAACTCTAATTGTACAACAGGCCCTTATAATCATAATATAAACTTTGGATAAACTAATACTAAACTGTACTTCTATTATTATATTATTCAAGCCATATTTCAAAAATTTGTCTACACTTACCAATATTTACTTTTTTTTTTTACTGGAGCTGCATTCAGTTTAGAAAATATTTTGTTGTTAATTGTTAATTTTGCTCAAACTAAAAAGAATAATAAATATATTAAAAAAGATCATGGAAATAATGTTTGTAGAGAATGTACATGCACATCTACTCAAACACATTTGTAGAATGTTGTAGTGGAATTGAAGCCTATGAATATTAAACTTGCTGTAGTCGTTGGGTGCCTTCCACCTTTTGAATGAAACACAAAACACTTGTTGTTGATGTTGACATGCAGCTATGTATAGAACAGAATTTATTTGCCAGAAGTTGTAATTTGTAGTTGAAGGCATCCATTCGACTACTAGGCTTTACATCAATTTTAAGTATTCGTGGACATCAATTTTCCTAAAAATCTACTAAGGTATTATGGCTATTATCTTCCCTTAGAGTGAGATAGGGTTATTTCTATAGTGTTTTTTAAATTAAATTATTTTTATTTTTTGGAGTACTTATAGTTAACCTATTCCAACAGGGAATAAAAATTTTGTTCAACTCGTTTCACAATGGAGACTTTTTGCTTTATAATTATAAATAATATCAGAACACATCAAGTAATAAAGGGAAGTGATTTTTAACTGATTGATTTTATTTATTTTGACAAAATATTTTATGACATATTATGAAAGAAACAAAAAAAAGAGATACTTCATCATAACCAGTTAACAGGTTAATTGTTATCACATATGATCATGAAGATACCCATGGCAAGATGTGAAACCCAAAGAAAAATTATTTATTATTTATGAAATTTACAACTGTACAAACTAATATACATTCAGCAAATGTGATCCAAAGAAAAATATGACATGACCAGGCTGGTAGAGAAGTTAGGAGATCACGAGGCCATTTTCTTTTCAGACGCCTAGGAGGGTTATCAGGGATCGAGGAGGAATCAAGGTTAGAAACGAGAGGATTAGGATGGTTATGAAGTTTATTATGGAAGGATAGATATCTGGATTAGGCCAAATCGGAAACATATGGAACATTCAGGTCATTATGGATTATTTTATTTGTTACAAAGTAAGGAGCATTAAGGATTTTACAGAGTATTTTGGATTGTAAAGATTGAATATGATAGCAATTCAGTGGTTTAGTGGAGCCCCAAAGCTCAACTACGTAAGTCCAAATAGGTCTTATTATGGTCATGTATATGAGTCTTTTGTAATTAATTGAAAAGTTAGAGCGTTTGTCTAGTAAGTGCTGAAGTAGTCGGAAACGTCGAGCGGTTTCTTGTCATTTCAGTCTTGTATGAGGATTCCAAGTTAGACGTTGGTCCAGGTGAAGTCCTAGGTATTGGATTTGCTCAATAGGGATAAGTAGAGTATTATTAAAGGATACTGTAGGACAGGAAGCCATAGGTTTACGACGAAGGGTAAAGGTAATTTGAAGGTATTTATTGTAATTTATTTTAATTCTCCAGTTTTGACACCATTAATGAAGGTTTGTGATATGGGATTGAAGGGTTTGGGATGCAATTGTTGGGTCATTATTAACTGATAGGACACATGTTTCATCAAGAAAAATTAAAAATCGTCAAAATATAAGAAAGTTTTTTACACTATTTCGAGTTCAAATTGTTTTTTTTTAATATTCACGTGACCCCATTGAATAATTCAAGGAATCAAACTAAAAATTTGTCTATCAGTTTTATTTATTTTCATGTACAGATCAAACATATTTTATACAATAATTTGTCAGTGTTCTGAGCCCAATTGTTTTAAAACACTTTTTGGATTTCCCTGAATAATTTAAGCCATCAAAGTTAAAAATGGATGCTGCCATTGACTCTAAAAATCATTACATACTTTCAACCAGTCAATCCAAACACATCACTCTTCTTTCGCTGTACTTGGTTAAAAGACAAGTATTGTATCAATATTGTTTCAACCAAAGAAATTTCCTTACCACGATTATTTGTTTTACTGAAAGAGTATTCTATACGCATGATTTTGATGATATAAAATGATAATGGGTAGTGGACATTTTCGAAACCACAAGATAATGATTTTCGGAAGCTTAAAAGGAAAAACATTATATCAATAATGAAATAAAATTAAATGCATTGATGCTATGTAAATGTTTAGGAAAGGATTCATCATTCAAGTCCTAGAAGACGGTGTCATTATAATTATTATTGTTTTCATTGTCTAATTCATATGGTAATTTCAACATTTTATCCATGAAATCAGTTTTATTTTTGGAAAATATTATTTTATCATTATCGGCCATCCAGAGCCAAATTGAATACTTTTCAAAAATATTAATTAATAAATAAAAACGTCCTCACAACAGCAGGAAGGTGAAATTAAAACTAAAAAAGATTTTAGAATGACCACATAATAAGAAAAGTACTTAAGTCCAGAACTTTATAAATATGGTACTGTTCTCAATGAGGAATTTTTTATTAATATTAAATTCAACATGAATATGGAATGTGGATTTTACACAGATGATAATATTTTTAACTAATGATATTAATAAAAATATTAAAACTATAAAACAGTGTGCTGATGATGATTTTGCGATTAACCTAATGAGATAAATTTATGATTGGTCAAAGTTTATTGTATTCCTGATAACTTTACTCTATTTAGATGTGATCAAAGTTATAAATTAAATCTGCTTTAACATTGCAGTTACACTGAAATAAAAAATAAAAAAAACTAAGGTGTGTGCTTTAGACAACACAATAGAAGTGAAAACATCAAGAAGAAATTTATAATAATATACGACAATAATATTGCACGACTGATCAACGTTATTGAGTTGTTAAATCACAGTTCATTATAAAGAGGATGAAATGCTGAACATTTCCCTCACTAACATTATACAGATACGATTTTTAGTTTCTGAGATAATTTAATCCATATCTTCCATAAAAGTAGTTATCGTTTGGTTTTCGACACTATTTTTTCGTTTTCCCATCTCTAACACAGTGTCGCATTAAGATAAAATTTTGGATAATAGCCCATTACAGAGAGGATGAAATGCTGAACAGTTCCCTTGCTTACAGTATGCAGATCCGATTTTTGGTTTTTAAAATATTTTAATCCATATTTAAAATAACATTTCAATTAGTCGATTCCAACCCACTTTACCCGAGCATCACACATGGGAGATCTGACTTAATCTAATTCACTCTCCACAAAAAAGTGCAAAACTTAAAAAGTTTTCATTTCAAAAAAATTTAGGAAAAATTGAAATATATAAGTACAATTTTTTTCTGTTTTAGGTCACAATACAATCAGCCTAATATGTAATTTAAAATATTTCTATAAAACATTATTACATTAGTATACCTATTGCATTGCATTAGTCATTTTCATCCATAAGTAATATTTTAACATAATATACAATTTTTTATAATGCAAAAATACATTATTAGAAGATAAAGTTGCTTTATTTACAGAACTTACAAAAAAATTTCTTTGAAATTTTATTTTAAAACTAAAAAGTTTTATATAATTTCAAACTGAAAAATTCGTATCAAGTTTTTAGATACAAGTCCTTTTCATTCTATTGTATTTCTCTGCTTAATGCCCCCGTTGTAAGCTTATGAATTTTGCTCATTATGTGAGCATTAATTGTTATCGTTTGATCCACTTAACATAAACGAGGTGCATGAAATTTCATCATAGCAGATGAGCATTTTTATTTATGTTCTTCTTTTCAATTCGTATCTTCTTTAATATTCAGAACTGGGCTATGGATACCAGCCTGGTGTAGGGAGAGGGGGGCCGCTACTATTTTGGAATTTAAAAAAAAATGATAAAGGGTTTGAAAATAATTAATTTAATCTATTAATAAATCAACAAAATTAGAGATGTATTGAATGAAATACAATTCAGACGTTACTTAATAACTTACAGAAAAATTTAAATTATTTTAAATTTAAATTTTTTGGGGAAAGATGGAGTCATTGCCTGGGGGCACCGAATATCAAGGTCAACACTGATCTTGTTTTTTAAATAGAAATTAATCATAATCCTATATTTTTATTGTTCTATATTTATCTTTCTTGTTACAATAGTATTTTTTATTTATAATAATTTATTAAATAAATATTTATAAATTAATTGGGCAATCATTAATAATTAATGGGTGATTGATAATAATGGCTATTATATCTTAATATTAATAATTATTAGTTATATTAGTATATTTTTAATATACTATTGAAAAATATTTATTGTACCAGTAATATATTGTATAAAATTTCAGGCAGATGGTTTGTCAAGCTGTAAAATGTTTGTATTTTTCATAATTATATTCTGTATATATATTTTTTTTCCCCCTTTAAGACTTTTCAAAGCAACTCTTACATTGCAATACTTTTCATTATATATTCAATAAAGCATCAATAAGAATACAAGTTTCAAGTCCTAGTTGAAACTTAATATTTATTTAGTAATATATTATTAAAATTTTCCTTGAGAATATAAAATTAAAATAAGAATTGAAAAAATAAAACAAAACAAATGGAGCTATTATTGTTATTATTTGTTGCAAGATGGCGGAGGAAGGACTCGGAGAGCGATGACTGAAGGGTCAGCCACCAGATGGCGCACACGGCCGCCGGACGGGGACGCCCTCTCTTGGCTCCTCTGGCAGCCGTACGACCTGCAGAGGCCAGTCAGTGATGTGAGCACTATGGGCGAACAACGGACCTTCGCCTCCACAGAGGCACAGACCGACGATCCTCCGCCTCTTCAGGAAGACAACAGGAGGAGAAGACTCCCGGATCTTCTGGACAGCCACCTGCCGCCGCCGTACCATCAACCGCTCCCGTTGCACGTCCTCCATCCTGCAAGAAGGAGGTGAGCTAGTTTAGAATGTAGAGTGTATAGTGGAGTGCAGTGTGTTCTGTTTTTGTGGAGGAGGTATCTAGGTTGAGTTTGTGGTCAACACTACGATAATGGAGATAGGAGAGTAATTATATCTTCCAAAGTAAAGCATATCAGAGTATATCGCTATATTTACTGATGGTTCTCCTGTTTATTATTTCACTCTTATTTTTATAATGGATTTATATTCGTAATAAGCGGCTACTTATCACTGGTAAGTGTTAAAAAAAAAATAAAAGTATATTTAACATTAATAAACTCAGCTGGTTACGTTTTAAATTATTAAATCCCTTGATTAAAGGGACGTAAATGGCCGTATCAGACCGTATCATTAAAAAAAAAAAAAACATAACATCATATTGTGGTTTTTTCTTTTAGTTCGGTTGATTACTTTACTACATTTTTGATAATTATAAACAACAATAATAAAATATAAATTTATTATTCTGTCCTTACATTTTGCCCATAGGTCCAATTTAATAAATGATCACTCTCAATTTATAGCATTATTCTTTATTGATTTATAGCATTATTCTTTGTTAATTTATAAATTGGGATAATTGTCAAAAAGTAACGATAGAATATCCAATGAAAAAATGTCAAAATTTGAAACTATTAAATCAAGTTTTTTTTTTAGTTCATAATTTATTTATAATCATTTGAAATAAAACAAAACATTTATATTCGGTAATTTAAAAATTAAAATACGTTTACGAATGCTTGACTGAGATCTAAGTAAAAAATAAATAAAAGAAAAAATAAAATAAACAAAACATAAACAAAAAAAAAATTACAAAAAATACAAGAAAGATACTGTTAAAAGATTTCATAAGATAAATAACTGGACCGCTCCGAATTTCGTTAAAAAGGAAAGATCACTTAAAACATTAACAATCCAAAAAAACTAACTAAAATATTTATTATGATTTGTAAAAATAAAATAAAGTAATAAATTATAATAATAATAAAATAATTTGTGTTGCCATGTTTACGATCTTTTTCTATTTGAAGTTCGGTTTTTAAATCAATTATCGTGTATAAAATATATTAAAAGAAATTTATGAAAGATTTTTTTGATTTTTTAAATCTTTCTTTAACATTTATATGTTAAATGTTGATATTATATTCTTCTTCTGTGGTGACTTTAACGCCTTTCATGAAATACGATACTCGATTTCAAAAACGTTTTGTCGAATTATCACTATTTTGACGATAATGATTACGGCAATTTTATTTAATTATTTGATTTAAATTAAACTGCATAGAATTTTACATATCTATAATTTCATATAGAAAAACCTTTTTATTTGATTATTTATAAAAGATCTATTATTGAACGTTAAAATTTATTAAAACATTACAAGAAAGTTTTGTTTTTCATATAGTTAAGTCATTAAATTATTATTTTAATCATTAAATTCTTGTATACAACATGAGATCTTCTGTTTAAAAAAAAAAGTTTAGACCATAATCATTCTTAATAAAATAGTTTCATTAAGTTTGCACTAACTATCGCAACGATACCTAAATAAATAGTGTGTGAAGATAGAAATAGATAGAAAATGTATTTGTGTACAGAGGGTCTCGGTTCTTAATGGCCAACCTCTAGGATGTGATTCGAGAAAAAAATTTCAACAACAAAGTTCATTGGGTGTATAATTACCATGGTAAAATATAATTATGTTTTATGGAAATAAATATTTAAAAATTATCTCTTAAAGTATTGTTATTCGTGGAATTACATTTAATAGGACTTAAGAATCACTTAAATACCATTTCATATAGGTTGTTAATTTCTTATTTTTTTCCATAGTAACTATTGTTATATATATATGGTGAAAAAAACTGTCGAGCTAAAACTTCCTTCCCCAAGATTAAATCTTTGATCCACTATCACAGTAACCCTTAACTTAATTAGGGGGGAGGCCAGAAGTGCGAAAAACATTAAACACCGCATGAACAGACTGAAATTTTGCCTGAAAATATCAGTAAATTTTATTCGGAGAAGTCATTAGAATTTCGTTTATTTGATAATGGCACAGTTTTTATTGTTTCATTTTAAATTTAATTGTGTGATTTAAGTGAATATTTTTTTTTTTTTTTTATAACGTTCAGAGTACGATAATTGAAGGGAGGGAATAAAAAAAAAAATAATTCATCCCCCCTCACAACTATTTAATCAGCTTCTTGAATTGATACACGGTTAAAAATATACACATAATTACGATAAATTAAATAATAATAAATATTTTATAAATTATTAGACAGGCTGTCTCACTTCTTAATGGCCAAACTCTAGGACGTGATTCTAAAAAAAAGGTCATTTGGTGTATGGTCCGACTTAGACGAAAAAGGAGTTAAGACCAATTTTGTGTTTTTCTTAAAGTAGTTATAGAATACGACTGAATTTCTCAACAACTGTTCACGATAATATTTTTTTTTTTATTGTTTCTTAATGATATTTATAAATGTATTGAATAAATACATCTAGTAAATTTGAACATAATGGATATAATGCCATGAAAACACTTGCTGAGTTACTACCCAATGGTAGCACTCTAATGATATGTCTACATTAGAAGATCACGGGGCCATCTTCTTTTCAGACGCCTCGGAGGGTTATCAGGAATTGAAGAGGAAGCGGGGTTAGAAACGAGAGGGTTGGGATGGTTATGAAGTTTATTATGGAAGGAAAGATATCTGGATTGGGCCAAATCTGATACATAAGGAACATTAAGGTCATTATGGATGATTTTATTTGTAACAAAGTAAGGAGCATTGAGGATTTTACGAAGGATTTTGGATTGTAAGGATTGGATACGAGAGGAATTCGATGGTTTAGTGGAGCCCCATAGCTCAACTCCGTAAATCCAAATAGGTCTTATTATAGTCAAGTATATGAATCTTTTTTAATTAATTGGAAGTTTAGAGCGTTTGTCTAGTAAGTGCTGAAGTAATCGGAAACGTCGAGCGGTTTATTGTCGTTTCAGTCTAGTATGATCAAGATAATTAAATTCTAAATACACCATCGTAAAGTGGACAAAATATTCTGATAAAACAGTGATTAAATTTATTAAGGTTAATGATAAAAGGGACTTTCAGGAGATCTAATACGGCTGCTATATAGAGTATGCTGCTCGTGTATGGGTACCATAACTGCAACAGTACATCGGCCGTATTTGATCTCTATATGTAAGTCGCTTTTATCATTGATCATAGTCAATTTAAAGTCCCTTTTATCATTGACCTTAGTAAATTTAATCACTATTTTCTCAAAATATTTTGTCTACTTTACCACGATGTACATAGAATTTAATTATTAATTAGTTATTGAGCAATTCATTTGTATTCAATAACTACCTAAAGAAAAACACAACGGATTAACTTATTTATGGAAAATTTTGTTTTGAATCACGTCCTAGAGTTTGACCATTAAGAAGTGAGACATCCTGTATACTAATTTATAAAATATTAACTATTATTTAATTTAATGTAATATATATTTTTAACCTTGTATTAATTCAAGAAGTTGATGGTTGTGAGGGTGGTTAAATTATTATTTTTTTCTCCCCCTTCAATTATCTGAAACATTATAAAAAAAATAAAAAATTCCCTTAAGTCACACAATTAAATTTTAAATGAAACAATAAAAACTGTGCCATTATCAAAGAAACGAAATTCTAATGACTTCTCCGAATCAAATTTACTGATATTTTCAGACAAAATTGCACCCTGTTCATGGGGTAATGTTTTTCGCACCTCTGTTGCCCCTCCTTATTAAGTTAAGGGTATGAAGGATTTGATTTTGGGGAAGGGAGCTTTAGGGAGCTTTGGGGAGAGATAGTTTTTTTTTTAAAACTATATAATTATTTTTTTAAAACTATATAAATATTAAAAATAAAATATAAAAAATAATCTCTTAAAGTATTTTTCTTCGTCTAATTACATTTAAAAGGACTTTAGGAATCACTTAAACACCATTTCATATCGGTAGTTATTTTCTTTTTTTTTCCAAAGTAATTATCGTTATTTTTATTTTTTAAAAACCCTCCCTAAAAAAAACATTTTGATGAATTAAATACGAAACCAAAACATGAGAAAGAAATTGAGTTGAATAAATTTTAAAATTCTATTACATTTCCTCATGTAACCATCAATGAGATTATTAAATTCCTTTTTAACTGTTTTCCAATTAAAATGTTAAGGAAAATACTATATAGTGATAGAGCTCGGAATCTCACGTTTTCTATTCTTTTCTTCTTTTTTTTTTTCGTTTAATTATTTAAGGAACTGAAACAATAGGTAATTTTACGGTGTTCTAATTTTTTTTCTATACGAAAGAGACTTAATTATTTAGGATTAATTTGTAACTCATATCTAAAATTACACTGATTTAAATATTTTGACGTTTGTAAACAAAAAGTAGGTGTCGTAGGCCTTGAAAATATTACCATTTATAAAGGTGACCCAATTTTATCAAATCGTAACCTCTTTCTCTTTGGAACAATAGGAATAAACAAAGGATTAAATAGTTTAATCTTAAGATGGTGTTTTAGGTATTGTGATCATTTCGTATAAATCTCGATTAAACACTGTCCCAATATTTCGTTATTCAAAAAGTTGTGTCAAATGTCATCTGAACTGAATTTGGCTTATAACTATTTCAATTCGTAATTATTTGTACTTTTTTTAAAAACAATTATAAATCTTTGTGATCCACAATGAAAAATTGTGGAATCCAAAAATTGTACAAAGCTAATCCTTTGCCGTCCGAAATTTTTCTTGAAGACTACCGAGTTGATTGTTTTGAGATTTGACAACAAAATCACAGGTCAATCAAGGATGATTAAAATTCAAAATTTCATGTGTCCCTATCTGGATGTTTTGGAATAACTATACTAAAACTATAGACAAAAAATCTGAGCAATTTTTAAAATTAAGTCCCATTTTAATAAAACTTCATCATTGCTTCAAATATAATTATTTGAATACCAAAAAAACTTCAATCTTTCTGTAGTTTTCTAAATTTAAGTTTATCGAATAATTATATGAAATGATTATAGAGAAGTGACAACATTGATAATTTAAAAAAAAAAAACATCCCTTTAATTATTCTTTACTTATGCAGGTGCAAAACTTTTTTCTAAAAAAATAAAATGAGAATTACGAGGTTTTACAGGTACGGTCTTAAGAATATCTTATCTAAGTTGGTATTTTAACTCTTTTTTTTTTGTATTTTCTTTTATTTCAGCGACCACATTATCAAAATAAACATGTATATAGTGAATGTTGATTATTACAAATGTGTTGTTATCTTAATGTACCTTCAGTTTATGTTGCATATGTCTTTTGGACATATGCTGTATCCCGTTGAACAGTCCCTTTTAAACTGTTAATGCAATATGTTCTAGCTTTATGGGATCTTATCTGTTTTTGGTCCTCATGAATACCGGATTGGCGAAGCATTGATTGGTTATCCATTTATTGTTTCTGTATCAGACGTCTGACTTGATTTGTTTTTTTTTCGATATATTAATTTACTTTTAATATTATGTCAAATTAATTTTAATCCGAGTTTTTAACGGAAATACCCATTTTGAGATCCACTGACAATTTGTCCAAATAACAGTCTCCCAAAATAATCTATGTTTAAGTAAATAGTCGTACGAAACTGATATTACATATTTCAGTTATATATTGGGTGTCTCAATTTTTAATGGCCGAATTCCGGCAGGTGATTCTAGACAAAATATTACACATAACATTTTATTTTACGTATGGACCAATTTCGATCGAAAAAGGAATTAAATCCAATTTTGTTTTTCTTAAGTTGGCTATGTTTCTCTTTCGTAGGAGGCGATAGCACAAAAAATATTTATTTCAGATAATTTATTACTGATAAATAATTGCTTTATTTCAAATTTAACGTGTGCAATTGGATGCACTACTAAAAGCAAAAATTTCAAATTATATGTAAAATCTGATTATCCCTGAAGGTGCCTGAAGAGGCGAAAATTTGGATAAATTGGAAATAAAGTAATTATTTATCGAGACTGTCTCTTTCCCAAGATTATTGCGCAGAACTCAAAAAGCTTACAATTTATGGTCGATTATATTGATAATAATTTGTAGGTTTAAAAAAAAAAAAAAAAAAAAAAATGGACCGAATTCAAATCTGTTTTTGAAAGTTCTGTAACAGCCCATTGCAATTTGTACACATATTTTGAATGTATCATTGTTATCTGACAAGAAAAAGATAATTATTTCCTCTCTTTCTAAACACATTGCATTTACTTATTGCCATTTGTTCACTAAATTTATTCCACAGGCAATTGGTATAGTTTATCTAAAAAAAAAAGTACATTTTTGAGCTTTAAAACATAGCCCCAGTATAATGCTATTCTAACTTGATGACCTATATTGTAATTGTAGTAAGATTTTTAAGTCTTACGAATTATTATTCGTCATTTCTCTATGAAATTTTCTTTCGTTTGATACTTCATTAATTAAAATTCATTGACCAGCCGAAAAATGAATCTAAACTACTGTGTTATGATGTATAAATGTAGCTGTCCATCCAACGGCGGACCAACCCTTATTTTAATAATTATATAACTGTTCATTTAATTGTACTATTCGTTACTCAAATATTATAACTTTAATTTCCATGTATTATGTAGTTCAGGATGTATTATTTTTTATGAACATAGAATAAACTGAAACAACAGTTCAGATGAATTCTTAATTTCTTTAAAAATCTATATTATACATCGCGCCTTATTCCCAATTTATATTACTATATAATTATAATTATATCACAATATAATATTGTATATAATATTATAATTAGTGTATTGTGAACAATGGGAGATCGAAAAATAACTGCTGTAACATAAGTTAATTCAAACTGCCACCTCGAATACCTTTCCCGTTCAAATGTTTAGTCTAAAATATTTATTTTGTATTAGGATAGTATGAGGTAATAGGAGCTCAACACATATGTAATTAAATGAACAACTGTTGAGCTCCTGTTATTTCTGAAAACTTTCCTAATACTGAAATAAAATATGAATGTCACCAAAAACTTTCTTTTTATAATAGAGAGATATATATTCTTTTAATTTATCAGACTGTATTATTGCTGGAAGAAATCACTTTAATATTTAATGCCTGTTTTACATACAGCAACTCTCGTACCAGTGTTGTTTTGTGTAGTCCTGTTTTGAATCTCTGTTTACCCTGTTCAGTCGCTTACCATATACAGGACATTAGTCACTTCACTTCTGTAAGCAGTGAGTAACCTCATTGAGTTTTAACTACCAATTCGTCGTCTGCCATAGTGTTTACAGCAGGGGTGCCCAAAGGGGATTTCATGGCGCAACTTGCGCCATCAAATATTTGAGGAGGGCATATTTTGAAGGGTTTTTGAATTTTTTAGAGGGACAAATTTCGACGGAGTTTTTCGGACTTAGGGACAGGGGGGAGGAACATAGAGCAGACTGCTGTAAGTGTATTATATATTATCTACGATTTTTCTAATTCTACCTTAGCTTCTTCTGTTTTTAAGAAAAGGTAAGCAATAAAATATCTTGGGGAGGATAGGCACCCCTGGTTTACAGAACTTAAAAAAGAAATAAAATTCAAAAACAAAAAATTGATAGACTTAAAGATAAATATTACTATTAGATTTAAATATGTGTTGCCAAAGCTGAGGATGTATTTTGTTAGATCAGAGGTCTTTGACTTAAGCATTAGCGGGCGATTTCTTCCTAATTGTCATACCTGATCGATTGCTGACATCGATTTTACATACAATGCCTTCCTGTTTGCGTTTCCTATCGCAAAAAAATTTCTTAATATAAATGAAGTTATAATTTGTGCATTTCTTATTTTCATTTCTTATTAAGTTAAAAAATATGATTATTGTACAAATTGATATTTTGTGAGTCAAAAATAATAAATCCTTCCTTATTATACAGCTGATTCATGTTAACACCCATGTTTTCCAAACAATTACCAAATGAAAGAAGTGTTTCCCTAGTAAAGTCCTCTAACCGAAAATTCTCTCTCACCTAATTCCTCATTATATTTTTTCTGTTCATGTGCATTTATAACAAATTTCTTCTATTTGAAATTTATCGTTCGTTTCAAATATTATTTTCGAATCTACTATCAGAGCCTCTTTTCAGAATCTCATCACCTTTCATATCTGTGGAAATATCTATCGTTTTTGAGAGTTCGGCTATTTGATGTTGTATATTATTGCGCCGGTGAGATATGTTTCAATATTTTGAGCTAAAATTGTTTTACGTAACTCACGGGGTCTTATGAGTTATTTGAACCATCTAACTTAAAAATTCGGTTCGGTCCTTCGTTCAAAAAGTCGTTACACACCTGTAAACAATAACCCAAACACGTGTAGTCCGCTGTACAGAGCCCTTTTTATCAAATCATTAACATTCGTCAAAATTTTCGTGAATGGATTCACCTTATCTTATCTACGAAAATTCTTAGAAATGGGACGTTGGATATGGGCACTGAAAACTGGTGAATACCCATTTACCTTCGATTTGAATCGTAAGATAATTTGAACACAAAATCAAGAAAAACAAGTGGCCTACAAAAATATTGATTCGTTTGGCCCCAATAGCCTCGTTATTTTGACTTGTTGGGAGTAGAGGTCACACTAAACGGCCCAATATATTCTTAAATAAAAAATTAATATGTTACGAGTCCGTGGTACTTAGTGTTGCTCAAATGCGAGACCAAGACAAGTCTTATAGAAAAGTTAAATAGAAAAGTATATTGATTATTACGATTTTTTACATATAATAACTTAAACTTTCAGTTATTAGTAATTATTTTGCCTTAATTTTTATTCATAATATCGATTTTTTTTTTACCTTCCTTGATATTGGTCTTGCAACAGTTAGGCTAAATTCGTCTTGGTCTTGCAAAGTGCAAGATCAAAATAATACTCTCAACATGAGATCTGTACCACGGATAATAATCCTCCTTGTGATTTCTTCGTATTCGGGTAAAGTTACTTTGATACTGTTAATTACTTTCATTCATGAATACGAGTTCTAAACAGATTTTAAGCAGGATAAAAGGAGATCCTTCATGAAAGACACGGTACTCGAGTGAAGAGTGGCTATTATCTTCTCGTCCTTCGAGTTCTTTCCCTACCGACTGCCGCCTCCTGAGAACCTCTTTCGTCGTGACCGCAGTTTCCCGTCGGTTGTTGAAGAAGAATACAGGCCTACACTTTGGTATTTGTTCAATGGCCGCCCCCTCCCTTCTTCGACGCGGCAAAAAGAACATAAGCCACGCTCTTGTCAAGGTTACTCTTCACTTGGGGAACATCCTGCTTTCCAGAGTTCCTTGTTTGGATATGTTTTTAACATTATATATATATATATATATATATATATATATATAATATATATATATATATATATATATATATATCGAATCTCGAATTAAAAATGAATATTTATTTATTTAACATTTACCTGTTTAATTAAATAATTAATACTAGGATATCCCAGTGTGAATTCCCACACTACATATAGCTATCTTTATATATATTACATTTGACTTATAAGCAAAATCAATGAAACATATTTATTCGTATGTTTGTATATAGGAATATTATATTGTTCTAGTGCTGTCAGGTCTGTTCAACGTCTAAAATTTAAAATAACATTTTACATAATACGTGATTGTCCCTATTCGATATTCCTTTAATTTAATAGTTAAACATTTGATATATATATACAGGGTATTTCAGGGTTATGTGGCAAAACTGAAAAAATGAATTAAAGACCTCAGAAAAAAAAAAATCGCTATGAAGATATATCCACAAACCCGAGAGAGATTTTGTTGAAATATAACCTCTAACTGATAATAGTGATCAAATAACATATTTACGCCATATTAAGTGAAACTATTAGTACATTTAACTATATTAATGTAATAAATACCATATCTTGAATTTCCAAAGGTTAATGTCGATTTTTTTTATTTTATTTTTTATCAATATTGAATTTTTTATTTATTCAAAATATTGTGTTTATCGAATATAAAATTTCTATTTGTATTCTATATATTCCATATAAATTGTTATCGTCCTTAAAAATGTAACTCAGTTTACGTTCGTAAAAATTGGCAATAATAACAACAACAAAAAAAATGTTTTACCTTGTTAAGAAGCTATTTTAGAAATTGAGATTCTTTGGCTGGTATTTCTGTCCTGAAAGAATGAGATAGCTGAGTAAAGGAATTCTTTATTTTTTTATTCTACCAATAAAGATCTCATAAACATTTTGTTATATTTTATATATTCAGATTTTTTTCTAAATATATCTCACGAGCGATTCATGTCTTAATCTCGAATAGGTTTTCTATCTTGTTAACTACAAAAACGACGACATAAGGTCACTTGTCCAGATTGCTTCTTAATGGAAAGACATACCGTAGAGGGAAACCAGTTCTTGGCTCCTCCATTGAGAAGATTCACTGCTTGTGCGTAGGAGTACGAGAGTTTCCTAAGCAACTATATCAGTTAAGATTGTTATATCTAAGCTTATTAAAGCTTTCACATAATTTACTTATATATTGGTTCTATATATTATTTATTTAGAAAAAAAAATAATGTAAAGTCTTGTAGATAATTTAATCTTTAATGACTTCCTAAACCATTTTGTTGCGCCTCATAATTTCATGTCATACACCTTTCATCAACCTGCAATGTTTCATGGAAATCATATCTTTTTTTTTTTTATTCATTTATATGATATTTACAACTGTATACAAAAAATACATCTAGTAAATTTGAACATAATGGATATAATGACATGAAAACACTTGCTGAGTTACTACTCTAATGATATGTCTACATTAGAAGATCACGGGGCTATCTTCTTTTCAGACACCTCGGAGGGTTATCAGGAATTGAAGAAGAAGCGGGGTTAGAAACGAGAGGGTTGGGATGGTTATGAAGTTTATTATAGAACGACAGGTATCTGGATTGGACCAAATCTGATACATAAGGAACATTAAGGTCATTATGGATGATTTTATTTGTAACAAAGTAAGGAGCATTGAGAATTTTAAGAAGGATTTTGGATTGTAAGGATTGGATGCGAGAGGAATTTGAAGGTTTGGTGGAGCCCCATAGCTCAACTGCGTAATTCCAAATAGTTCTTATTATAGTCATGTAAATGAATCTTTTATAATTAATTGGAAGGTTAGAGCGTTTGTCTAGTAAGTGTTGAAGTAGTCGGAAACGTCGAGCTGTTTCTTGTCGTTTCAGTCTAGTATGAGGATTCCAAGTTAGACGTTTGTCCAGATGGAGTCCTAGGTAACTAAATCAAATCTTAAAAAATAAAATAATCGTAATCAACAGTACAAGAAGTAATATGATCTCAAGTTTTTCAATTATTGACAAAACGTTCACAGCACAGTTATTTAACTGATTATTAATTTTGCTGTAGTTAGAAAATTCAAAAGTTTTGTATTGGAATCTTCCTATAATTTACTAATTATAGTTGTTGACATTTTTTTTTTCGCTCTCTATGAACATTCAAATCATTTACTCACTGATTTGTCTAAGTTTGGAACTAGAAAGCAGTAAGGGACAGCAGAGACATCTGGGAGTCAGATCTGCAACTGACCAATTACTGTCGCTAGACTGGACCATTACTATTACTGCCATTAACAATCGGCTTTCGAAAGACATTAACGAATCTCTCAGTTCACGCTTTCTAGAGGCAACTCGCCCATGTTTATTACCACGGAGACTATAATATCAAGAGTGGGATCGATGCGTCGAACTTTCGAATAAAACATGAGAGAGTCATTGAAAGGTGATGGATCAAGTGCGCCATTGTGATTTGGAGTCAGCTGTTACTATCAGCTGGTGCGGTGACAATGCGACTGTAATTGATATCGGGAAGGTCGCGGCCGGGTGTCGCAACGCCATCATTAGCAAACAGAATCATTGCATATTCATTCTTTCGACAAAGACATTTTTATAATAATTCCCATTCCTGAAGTATTGGTAAAGTGGAATCAATAGAAGTATTAAGTAAATGATAACCTTGGTGATTAATAATTATAAGCACTAAAGACAATATATTATGATGTGAATGCTGTTATAATATAATTGGAAAATTTAAAACATGGTTTTTACTCTTTTATATTAATAAAATAAAACCTCTCTTGTACGAAGAGCCATTAGTCCAACGGATTTGTCCATTGAAGAGAGGTGTCCGCTGTGAATATGTAAATGCATATAATTCATATAAGCATAATTGAATTTATAGAGTTAATGCATTTTAAATATACGGCTTTGACGCCTGGCCACTAACCAGAGAAAGTACTGAACGATTTGAAATCCTTCGTGCGATAACCACAGCGATCTGGGATCAGAGTACCAACAATTGGTGAAGAAGAAAGACCAATTAATAAGAACTGCTTAAAAAACTCCTTTTATAATATATCTTTATATTATACAAACTGCGTAAAATATCTCATGATATGAAGGCAAAGAGATTAAGATATGCGGGCATATAGCTTGGTGCAATCCATTTCGGAGAACAAGGTATTCCCCTTTTTTTATCTCTGGTCTTATTTCTTCCTTTATCTATTCTGAGTATACTTTGATGTTCTTCAGTCAAATATCTGTTCTTTCGATGTATAATTGTTTGGAAATAATAAACCATTGTGAAATAATTCGTTTTTTTTAAAAGAAGCGGTTTTTTTTTCTATTTTCGCCTCGCTAACACGAAGTCGCATTTAGATAACAATAATATCTCATTACAATAAAAATGAAATTGTGAACATTTCCCTCGCTAAGCATATGCATGTTCGATTTATAGTTTTTGAGATATTTTAATCCATAAACAAAAACACTTCAATCAGTCGACTCCAGCCGACTTTACCCGATCGTTATACATCGGAGAAGTTTCCTTGGGCTTTAAGGCGTAAAATCCTAGGGTCATCAACGCCTTGCGCCTAAAGAAGTGTTTACTTCAAAAAGTTGATTATCCCATCGCCCTAAGATGTAGCCGATAATCGTAGCGGTCCTTGAGAGCAGCTGCTCGACTCGAACAGCAGTGAAAGGCCGGCAGATAATGACCTATTACCTTTGCTAGTTTCCACCTTTCTATTTTTAGCCTCGATTGTAGATTTACAATGCGCTCAAGATCGGTTCTAAAGCCTATTATGCGGCTTCAATAGAAACACCAACAATAATTCTTTCGGTTGCCGCAATATATTTCTCAGTGTTCTATGCATTTGGGTATTGTGCAAAACTTTGCTAGTATAGATATGAGAAGTTCGTTACTGAATTTCTTTGAAGTCGATAACTGAAACCTTATCTTCTTATTTAAGAAGAAACATTCTTTTCGAGTGAATAAGTTGTTCAAATTTTCGCGTTGCTAAATGCTCTACTGTTTCTTTTTCTTCCCAAATACAAAGCTTGAACATAAAAAAATAGTAGTTCTATGAACTGCGGATATAATGCGAAACAATTCAGTTGAAACAAGCCCACGCTTTTTTTTTTTTTTTAACTTTATTTTTAAACTTACGACTGTTGGGAATACCAATAACCAGCGAGTGATCTATCGGGAAGAAGAGTATGGAGCAAGACGTTGGTAAGCGTGAGAGAGGAGTGCCCCGCGACCTCCCTTCCTAACTTGATATGATATTTATAGTTAGTGGAGGAGATCCCTTTGGAGGAGTTTCTTTTGAGGCTTCTACGGGTGTTATCGGGCGTATTGGTTGTGGCCATGTCTTGAATTAGTGAGCCATGACACACTAAGTGAGTTGGTATATCCGACTAATTTATTGTGAAATCTTTTGTAGTATGCTCGTATGTGATCGTTAACTGTTGGCATCTTGGGTGTTGGGGCATTTTGGGGGGAGGAGCTTTCGGGCTAAAGTCCCTCCCCTCTCCCCCCAAAATCGTAAAATATTACCATATTTTACAGAAAAATATATTAAAAGTATTCTTGTTCGTATAATTACATTTAATAGGACTTCAAGAACCACTTAAACACCATTTCATATAGGTAGTTAATTTCTTTGTTTTTTAAAAAACTAATTATCGTTTTATATATATGAAAAAAAAGCTTTCGAGCTGAAACCTCCCCCAAAAATAAATCTTAGATCCGCTAGTGATGTATAGTAATGTTACTAACGTATCAGTGAACTTTCGTGGAAGTCCTAAATGTTTTTAATTGGTAAGTCTGTAGTTTTCGTAGGTATGTGAGTCATTTTGGCTGTCTGGTATACCTCAGTTCAAATTGGCTCAGTAATTAAGTGTATGTTTTGATTAAGTTTTAATTAAGGACGTCTTGGATGAAATCGACATATTAGTTGTAGTCTTAAACTCAGTTTATAAATTAAACTATGTTCCAACGTTAAAAACTTGAAATAGAAATTTTTCAAGATCGCAGTGCTATCTTTTATACCTTACATATAAGTACGTGAAAATAAAAACAAAATAGTTTAAATAATGGGGGCGAAAATTCGTTTATAAATTCTAGTTTTTAAAAATTTAATTATATCTGTGTCCCGGAGGTAAAAGACACCAACGCTATTTTTTATAAAATAGGTCAAAGTTGTTGAAAATTGGCTCACCTGAACAAATACAAAAGTGGACATGGTATTTTTTTTACTTCCGGGATACCGATATTATTTAGAAGTTATTTGAAATTTATGAAAAGGAAACCACATGTATCCAATTGAATTCAATAAAATTTCCTAACTGAACGTGAACTTTTAAAATTGCTTTCAAGTATGATAAAAAAGAAGTAAATAAAACCTTCCAAATCAAGGCAATGACATTATTTTATAAAGATTTCATGAATGTGTATGACATATGTTTATAACCTTAAATACATTTACTGTAGTTAAATAATTCTAGATCCAATATTATATTTAAATAGTTAGATAAATATCGTCCGTTTATTCCAACAAATCATCATGTAATCTTTTAGAAAATTAAATTAGTGAATAATTTGGTAAATTGCCCTCTGTGAAATAACATCATCCACCTAAAAGTATTGTGACAACTTTTGACTTATCTATGGTAGGCAAAGAAAATCTGGTAACTCTATTTAATAAACTTGAAAATGGAAAATGAGAGTTTAACAACTAATAGTAGTACAATTTGTAATCATTTACAGGCCAAATATACAGATGTACTTTCAAATCTCTTTAGGCATATAACGCTCAGAGACTGTAATTATTTGATTTACAAAAACAGATAGAGTCACGATGTTTTAATTGCGTGCTCTCGATATAACTAATAGGTTGTGTTATTTTAATGACCTTACTGAATTTTTACAGGTTCGCTGTAAGGTGAACACTTAAGTTCCGTTAAAAAACTTTGTAACAGCCCAACATTGCCAGAAGATAATTTCTATTTAAAGTAGACCGATAAGTGAAAGTTCTGTGGTGCACGCACCAGATTTTGTTGTATTAATCTTACAAACTAAAATTGAAAGCTACAATTTAATTTTCGAACAAATTTTGCCACAGATTTGTTACGTATTTTACTGATTACCTGAAATAATAATGAATATATAAACCTTCTTGAAATGAAAACGTACAGAAAAATGATAATTCCAAGATGGTGAATCTTGTCAGAAAAATAAATAAGATGCTTTGAAACAAAAAAATATGCAATTACTGTTGATCTATATGTTAATAAGGTATTTTCTAAGTTGATTTCACTGTTGAAAGGCCCCCATCTTGTTGTAATATGCGGTACTTTCTAAGCCATGAAATCGAGTACTCCTAAGGCCCACGCAGTGATAGACCGCAGCTTCTCCAAGAGAAAATTTCTCTAGGCCTGGGAACATCTCGAGTAAAAGTGGAACGGGCTCTTCAAATGCAACTGGGGCGCAGTTTGAGCTGCGTATTCTAGGTCGGTTGTGGCTTATCGCGTTCAAGTTCGAGTCGTTTTCGGGGTTCTTGAAGTCAAGTCGCGATTGAATTGAATATGGAAAGCTATATATTAAATTTCATGGCAAAAAAAGACGCGAAAAAAAAATTATTAACCAGGTAAAGCTTCCTCACTATTTTTATTGCATACAGGCGGATCTACGGGGAGGAGGGGGAGACTTCCGGCTGAAGTCTCCTCCCCTCCCAAAATGGTAAAATATAACTATGTTTTACAGAAAAAAATATTAAAAACTATCTCTTAAAGTATTCTTGTTATTTTAATTACATTTAATAGGACTTCAAGAACAACTTAAACACCATTTCATATAGGTACTTAATTTCATTCTTTTTTTTTCTTCCCCAATTAAATCTTGGATCCGCTAGTGAGAAATAGTGTACATGCAAACTACAGAATAAGGTTTCAGTATTAAACAAAAGTATGTGACAACAAAAAAGGGCTGTTTAGGTTTGGAAAAAGAAAACACCAATGAAATATTGCCGTCAAAAATCGGAACCACTTCAACTCGGCATAAAAACTGAGCTGAGCGCCAAAGATAATTCTAATAGATCAATTCTTCAATATGATTTCAAGCCCATCAGACAGTCTCTAATATACAAGGTAGCCCTAATCGAAGTGGGAAAAATAATAAAGAAAACTAGCAGCTGGCAGGTATCTAGTAAATTTGCAGAATATGACGAGATAATTTGTAAATATTGTAGATAAATAGATTGCAAAGAGTGAATGTTGCATATTTATTATATAAAAAATGGAATATAAATTATTGAAAAATTGTAAGACGTTGTAATTGTAAAAAACATAAGACGTTCTTCTATTAAAAAAGGACAAACGAATCATAATTATTTAATACATAAAAAATCTATCTCTCATAAAAAATATTTATTCTACAATAACAAATATTTCTTTTAAGGTTATACAAAAAGGAAAGGATTCTAAAATCAACCGCCGATCACAAACTTACTTGCGAGGAAGCTGTTATTCGCCTTGTATTCTAGGAGCCAAAGTGCAACTGGCAACATGCAATTTCGATTGCATTCTACGATTCGTGGCCAACGGTCTTCGTTTATGCAACAGAATCGATTATCTATCGAACCTCTTTGGTGTTTACAACGATTGCAGCTATTCGAGATCGGAAACGAGAAAGCAGATAATGCCAGGCCAAAGGATATATTATCAACAATGCGTAGCCGATTGATGTTAGTTTCAAAGTGATATTAAGAAATGTTCGGTAAGACGAGATGAGGCGTGAACATGAAGATTACATAATAATGAAACTATACACTTATTATTGCATAAGTTGACAATCGATTGTCTACATGTTGTTCAATTAAGCATCTCTGAACTATAAAGAGTTGTATTTTAACAAAGTAACCTATACATAAATAAGTAAATATAAGTAACCTATATTCGCTGTTTTTTGCATATATCTCGGAACACGATGGAAAATTTCGTTCGGAAACATCAAACTCAGATTCAGCATTTCAAAAAAACATAAAATACCAAAGAGAAATCGACTATTTGAATTTTTTCCTCATCCAACTGCCTAATTTGATGACTTTGACACGTCAGTTTTTAAAATGAACAGAGAACATCGTCAGTTAATGTGAATTCTTTTTAGGGGCATGTTCTTGACATCATATAAAAATTTCAGCCGTATGTTCTTCCGTCAAATTTCGTCTCTTCAATTTAAATTGTCTTATATAAAGCAAGGGCTTTCAAGTGACTGACAGAAGTGGTTTTTTCGGATGAGAATTATCTATAGTTTATAGCTGTATAATATACAATATGTATAATACACACACATATATATAATGGTTTCTAGCTGTAAGTCCTACTAAGCTATAAGTTGTTTTTGTATCGTTATCAATTTTGATCTTTAATTCTGAAAATATTTTACTCTTAGAAATCCTTGACCTGACTCATTTACAGACCTCTTTTAGTATTTTTGTAAAAGTCTATTGGTATGTGAAGTTTTTCGAAAAATCTTTTATGTGAATTTCGGAATAAACCATTGAAGAACCTTGATATTTTTAAAGTCTTGTCAATTTCTGTGGTGTCATTGAAGGTATTTTTGGTACAGCTTACCAGGAAAATATCGAAATTGATTCGTTATTAATACCAAAAAAATAGAGGTCAGTAGATTTTTTATGATTACATACATTTCAATTCAATTCATCTCTACGAAATCACCCCTCGAATCAAGAAAAACCTTGACCAATTTTCTATCTCGAATGATAAGGTCACTCGTAGATCCAATATTGTAGTAACACTTGTAATAATAATATTGACGAACGGGTCGATACCGACTGGTGGGAATTTCAAAGCTCCTGTGCACAAGGAATAGTGTGCAAGGATCGGAACATTGCGACAACAATAATAGCATAATTAGCTATTCCTAATGAGTTTATCATTGTGCAATTGTGCTGCATTCTGCAGTGAAAGCTCTCCGATCGTGAGAACAGACTGTTAGGTTAGTATATGTCTTAATCATGGTTAAGACAGTGGTTTCTGAATGATGTGCGTAATCATACGGTGGCGTGAATAGTACAACTAGGGCAGGGAAGATGGGTTTGCCTAAAGGTTCCGAAACTGCAGGCGTTCCGCAATGATCTAACCTTAAACTGATTCTCTTTAATCTTCATATTAATGAACTGAAAGCCAGTTAACGGAAAACAGATATAACCTTTGATGCTGATGATTCATGCAATGCCTCAGTTCAAAGCTCCACCGGCACTGTGATGCGAACTCATAATTATGTTATCATATCTAGTTTAACAGGTACGTGTCACACAAGTCTTCACACCTTTACCCATATATCTCTCTATTATATAAACAAAATTTTAGTGACTTTCATAATTTATTTTATTTTAATATTAGAAGATAACAGGAGCTCTGCAGCAGCCAAGTTCTCGAGGCTCGATAGTGCTGCTCTCCTACGGCGATTAGTTTACAAATTATACAGCTGTTCATGTGTTGAGCCCCTGTAACCTCCTACTCTTATAATAAAAAATAAATATTTTAGATCTAAAATTTCTTCGGGAAATGACAATTCATCTTGAGATGGTTGTTTGATTTTACCTAGGTGACAGCAGTTATTTTTCGATCTAGACATTTCTCCTTGAATACAATGTATTAATTAAATATATAATATTCTGATATAATTATAATTGTTATGAAATAGAAAAGGAGCACAATATAACGGATTATAAAAATATTAGAAATAAAACACTCAAAATTATTATTGGGCTTATATGAAGTTCGACAAGTTGAATACATATTTGGTTGGCAAATAAGTCCTTTCGGTTTTTCAGGGTGAAATAAAACTCAGTGTATTATAGACATAAAATTTATTTTAATCTACAATATATTGACCATTATTTAATATTACTTTTTTCCCATCTTTCCACTAACTGCATTTACACTGCACTGATTCAAGTGGTTTTTGATGTCCTCTTCCTTTTGGAATTTTTTTCCATTCATGGAGATCTGCCGAGACCGGAATAAGTGGTAGTCACTTGGAGATAGGTCTGGTGAATAGGGAGGGTGGGGTAAAAGGTCCCATCCAGGGCTCGATTTATTGCGAGTGACTGATGAGGTGAGGGGCCTATAGTTGTATTGGTGGAACACAACACCCTTCCGATCATTCATGACTCTTCAGGATGTTCTCCAAATTTGATGTTACTATATCCGTTGGAAAAGTGAATTATTGATTTTCGAAGCCTTATGAATGTTTTTTTGATTTAATGTCTACATAAGGAATAAATAAACTAAAATGCCTTATAGATTTTTACTTTTTATCTCCATTTGTAATTTGTTTACCAAGGCCCTGTCATTTTGTGTAGTTTTGTGGCCCTAAATGCATGCTAAATTTCTTGTAGATAGCTAAAGTCGTATTGAATTTATAACATTTTTGTGATTTTCTAAAAAAAATCATGTGAGGGACCCAAACATTAATCCTGGAAACATAGCCGAGCTTGTAGAAATGGTTTACTACATTTGTGTTCGACACATTCAGGCCTTAGCAATATCCTGCACTGATTAGGTGGAATTTGGATCAACAATGGCCTTAACATTGCTCGTTTCAATTTCATGTGAGTGACCAGAGCGTTGAGCATCATTGATGTCAAAATTTCCTGAATGAAATTTGGCAAACCAATTTTGACATGTGCGTTCGTTTAAGGCATCATCCCCATAAACACTGCAAATTTTTCTATGAGCTTCTGCAGCACGTATACTTTTTTAAAATACTACAAAAAATATGTCGATAATGAATGATATTTTCTTCCATATTCACAACTCAATACTAAGGTATTATCAACAAGAGTTAACAGATATAGTTGTTGACATATTAGAAACAGAATAAACAATCCACCTTAGGGATTAATTCATCAGATAAGAAGTGTATCATAGTGACATAAAAATAAAGAGAAAAACCTAAAGAACATATTTGCCATAGTTAAGAATTTGCAATAAGAATAATTGCTAAACTTCATTCTGGGACTAGAATAACAATTATGAACAAAAACTATATCTGGCCAAAAACTACATTAATAAAAATTAAACAATATTTTCAATGAAATATATAATAGTCATAATTATTAACTTAATGTAATTATAATTATTTAATGTAATAATATAAATTGCTAATAAGTTAGTATCGATTTTGAAAGAAATTGAAAAAATTTCCGACCTGTAGTTTGTTTAATTCAGTTTGTAATATAATAAAAAATAATACTATCTGAACTACAGAATCTATGTAAATTAAAGTTATACAAATGAACAGTTGTATAATTTGTTAAATGGGAATTAGTCCGTTGCCAGGCAACTAAGGGTTACCCCCTAGTTACCTAAATTATTATTATAAAATTATTGACTTTTCTTGAGAGGATAAAAAAGGTGAAAATAATCTTAGTACCTGCAATAACTCCAGTATGAATATTTTATCTCTATGTATTAAGTATTTTATGTACAAAGAAGATTTCTAATGACACATTAATTAAAAATATAGAATAGATAATCTTTTCTTTAATTTTTAATATTTTAAAATTTCGTTCTAAAAGAATTTGTACAATATTTTTTTTCTATACTCTTCTTAGATATTAGGTACCTACCAGATAAAGTAATTACTGATAAAAACTTCAAATAACTATTAATTCCGTTTTACAATTCTTATCTTTGAGTTTTATTGGACTCTCCTAGACATATTGTTCGCCTGACCTGAAAAGATAAAACTTTCTCTTTACTATACAAAGGCAAAATTACTACAAAAAAAATCCTCGAATCATTGGAACTATTACTTTGAACTAAATGACATGGCGTTTTGTCAATATTGAATCGTACCATCTGTTCTTCATAATGAGACCTTTATAAAGGAAAGGAGACTTCAAAAAGAATGATTCGTCATTCCAAAAATTGCAGCTTTTTTCGTAATTTATAAGTATTTTATTTTTTGCCTTGTTTGTAAAAAAAAAATCTGCATATTCAAAATACTAATTTCATAGTTATTTATTTTTGTAAAATTATCTAATTGAAACTTTCATAACCATCAAAATATAAATGAGTTTTTATAGACTGTACTCTATGCATTATTTCTTAATATGACAAATATCTAAAATAACATAATACAAGAGGGAATATTTAAAAAATTAATATTAATATATAAACATATACATATATAGATCATAAGGAGGAAAGGAAGGAGGAAAAAGGAATTTTATTGTGGGACATATAACGATATGTTTACAGATCTTATAAGGAAAATCTAGTATGGAACTATTCGACTGGTTTAACATGATTTAAACAAATCTATTTTTACTTTTCTACCTATACTAGGCAAGGAAAGTAATGCAATCGGGTCAAATTTCCGACATGACGGATCTATACGTTTCAGAGCCCCCTGATTCTGGAAAACACATTTTTAGCCATTGGTCTGTCTGTCTGTGCCAGGATTTTCTCGCGAATCACTGAACCGATTTTGTTGCTTCTTTTTTTATTTTGTAGGGTTTTGACTACTGATGCCTGTGGCAGAAATTCGGTGCTGCATGCGCAATAGCTTGCGCGTAACAAATGAAAACATGTTTTTCTATAGACTGTAGCGCAAAAACGGCTCTAACGATTTTGATGAAACTTTCCTATAATGTTCTAATCATTATTCTTTCAATTTTCGTATATAAACTAAATTCCCGAAAAAATTCAGGAAAAAAAGTTATAAAGAAAAGAAAAATGTTATGGGGCCTAACTCCCTAAGTATATATTATACGGTAAAATTTATAATAAAACTTTTGAAAGGTAATTAAATTACCAACAAAACAAAAAAAAATCATCGGAATTGAACCAGTATCAGCGATGATACAGCTTATTCTATTTTTGACACATTTTTTAACTTATTACTTTCCTACATATACTACGTAAGGAAAGTATTGCAATCGGGTCAAATTTCTGACATGCGGTTTTCGACGGATCTATACGTTTCAAAGCCCACTGAGTCTGGAAAATAAATGAAATTCCCTACAAAGCCATATAAAAATCGTTCATTTTGGACAACTATTAACGAAATTACGGCTATTCAATTTCCAATTTAAGATTACGGTTTCATATCCTGGTGTCAGAAAGGGGTGAATGAGAGAATTAAGATGACTAAGTGAAAGTAAGAAAATCTGTTGCCCGCATCACACAATCTTCACTATTTCCTCTACTTTTAACATAAATTATTGTTTGATAATACTAAGCTATGACAAAAAGTTTTTGATTAGGAAGTATTTAAATTTTTACACTGATCTACCTTAAGCCGGTTTACATTGCTTTAGTTTATCAAATAAATCGTACTGAAATCTTATGTTTGATCAATTTTCAGGAAAATGGATGTAACTTGAACATATGTAAAGATATAAAAACTTTTCTGAAATAGGTAGGAAAGTCGTGTGAGTGGACACACCAGATATTTTTTAATTTATAAATACAAAGATAGACTGTGTATATTTGAGGTATAATGTCAAAGATCAATTCAAGTCCGTCGTTTACACTAACCTCATCCATTTATTTGGCAAAACTCACAATTTTCTAAAGTTTGTTGGACTATGTACATTTTTTTTTTTTTTTTGGCATTATCTTGTGTATCTGTTGAAGCCTTAGCCAGTTTTTTCCACCTCTGTCTATCTTAGGCTATTTCTTTCACGTTATCTGCAGTTCTATTGAATTTTTGTTGATTCGATCAATCCATCATCTTTTTGACTTTCCACGCGGTCTTTTACATACTATAGAGGCATTCATTATTGTGAAGAGCCTCCCTGATAGATTGCTCCGAGATACATGTTAGGTCCATCTTAACCTCCTTGCCTTCATTTCATGAGCTAATGATTAACCAGTTTCTTTAAAGAGTTCTCCATGTGTTAGTACTCTTATCTCAGATCGTTTCGGTTGTCGTGCGGAGTATTTTTCTCTCAAATCTTTCAATATTTCTTTCTAAGGAACTGATTAGTGTCCTGGTCTCGCAGCCATATATCAGAACTGGTTTTGAGATTTCTTGAAATCGGTAATATTATAATTTTAAATTTATAATATTGAGTCTAAAATATTTTAATACGTTTCAGTATCCGTTTGGGTACATTGTGTCTAAATTTCATGAATAACAATGAATGTTTTTTGTTTTTTTATGGTATTCTACGTAACTTTGCTAGTATATATATATTTATTAAATTAATTTTCTTGTTGTTTTTTTATATTTCTCCTGGGAAGTTTGGATTTAATTGATATGCGGCATCGCATCAAGACTGACTTTCTGCTCTTCAAATAAACACAACAATATTTCACAGCTACCACCATGAGTTTATTTCTTATCGTAACTTACCCGCATAACTGATGGTTGACCTCAGTTGTTACACGCCCTCCAATTTTTAAGACGACTTTTGTGTTGACTTTAAATATAATATATGTTTTAATAAGTATATAGTGTTATATATGACTTTGAATCAATAATAGGGATCAAATATTAATTATTACTTAAATTTTTAGGTTAAGACTTCACCTTAATAGTAATAATAAAACCACATTTTTGATCTCCCTAGTTCTACTTTATTTGTTTTTTCCATCAACGTTTCA
Source organism: Nezara viridula (assembly GCA_928085145.1). Taxonomy (NCBI): domain Eukaryota; kingdom Metazoa; phylum Arthropoda; class Insecta; order Hemiptera; family Pentatomidae; genus Nezara; species Nezara viridula. The sequence goes on from OV725079.1 coordinate 166,887,577, forward strand.
GTCCCTAGGCCATTTTCAAGGGAAGAAACCTATTCTATATCGCCGGGGGTGGCGGTCATAAATAGACTAAATAGTGGCAAAAGGATGTTCTTCGGGAAGGTGTTTTCAGCAAGGAGTTTCACTTATAACTGTTCTCCTTGTTGAACATAACTCCTTTAAGAAGACCTTCAAAGTCGGGGCGAAACGTTGGCTTTTAATAAAATAGTTTTCCCACTATTAAGTCTATTTGTGACCGCCACCCCGGACCATCTCTTTCCTTAATAATACAACGGTCAACTATTAAGTATTCAATAAAAATCATTATGTACTGAATAACATTTGTCAACTTCATTTAATTATTTAAACATTCTATAGAGGAAGGTTTGTGTGTTTGAGTTTACAAGGGCAATTCAGTCCATAAAGATTTTTAATTTTAATTATTAAAATTACATATAGTGTGAATGCTATTCCGAATAATCATTTTAAACTTTAAAAAAATTAAATTAGAGAATAATTTTTTTCTTTGTGATATCCCAACAGTATCCACTTACAATTAGTGTGTCAACTTTTGATCTATCTATGACAGACAATGCAAATCTCGTAATTCCATTTTAGAAAATATTTTTCAATAGAAAATAAAGTTTAATAACTAGCAATCGTCTATTATTTACTTCGACGATTAATATGATATGTGCTGTCTTTATTGGGAATTTATTTGTATTAGATTGCTATAATTATTCGTGTTGGATCACTTATTATTGAATTGGTTTTATTGAGCTGTGTTTTAAAAATCAATACTTTATACAGAATTGAAAACAGAATGTAAGAAGTTCTCTCAAAAATGAAACTCCACTTCTAACGGAAACTGGTTTTGCAAATATATATCTTTGACCCACTTTCTGTAGAGCGCATCGCGTATTTAAATTTTGATGAGTTTTTAGCATTCAAAGAACTTCAATTATCTCTGAAACGTTTTATTTTCATTTCACTAATTTCTGAATTGTGGAGTTCGACTCCCACCTGGGTCGGTTAATTTTTATTTCTCGGTATTATTAATATATTATAATAAAGTATAAATATATAAAGTTACATGTATATCATGATAATATATATATCTTTAAATTAGCAATTAAACTCGTTATATGTTTGTAATTTGGTCAGTATAGACAATGAGATATTATTTAGTCAAAATCTTGATATTAACTCGAATACGCAAGTAAAAAAAAAAATAAATAAATAAAAAATGATGCTAGTAACTCTAAATTCAACGTCTCCGCGTGTTAATAACTCAATAACTTCCGAAGTAATAGGTTGGGGCTAGGTCTGAAAACTGTTTTTAGAATTTGAAAACCGATGTTTCAGCTGTCTTAGGTTTGAACAAAAAAAAATCTGAAAATCAGCTCTAAATATAAAAAAGTTAGTTTTCATTTCTTCTCTTATTATCACACATTAGGTCATTATTAAAGCGATAACTAAGTTAAGGTGTAACTATAATATTTTGTCACTAATGCAGTAAAACTTACAAATTGTAACATTTCTTTTTTCTCCTAAACACAATGTCCAACCGTAGTGTGCGGCCTCGGGAAATAAATCTTGACATTCCCACTCAGGTAAGTACGCGGCGGCAACGTCAAGACAGCCGTCAGACTTTGGCAAAAAAGACCATGTAGCTAACTTGCTGGACGATAATTCTCCCCACCAGTACCAGTATCAGTATAAAAATAGTACCCCAATCATTCTTTAAAACTTCAATAGCTGAAGATCTATTAAACTTTCATGACTGTTGCCATTTTTTTAAGCAATAAGACCCAAAAAGGGTGGATATAATAATATATGATTTAATTTGTTTATTCTTCAATTGTAATCAAGTAAAATAAATAGTTTTTTTTATAATAAAAAAGATTCCTGTATTACTAAAATCCATGGAGGGTCTTTTATGACGAAATCCCATCTCTTGGTCAATAACTGTGCTAGGAGGTAATTTGATCAAGATTTTTATCCTTAATTAATTATTTAAGTCTAGGGTCTGCCGATACCATGGTCGATTCACGGAATAAATAATTACTTGTCATAGCCGGAATCGACTTGGAGTAAACGAGCACAGTGCCTAACTCACGACCAATCAAGAGTGAGATTGGAATATAATATTGTAGAAACACAATTATTTCCTAAATCGATTTTAGCTGAGTTCTATAGGAAAGTTCTGTCTACTTCTCCATTTATGATTTTTTTTTTGTATTGTTTGTTTTTTTTATTTTTTTTTTTTTGTTTTTTAATTGTCTAATCATACTTTTACTAATTTTCCTGTTGATTTCTCATAAAGTTGGACTGAATTGTATAGTTGATCGATTTAAGTGATTGTTATTCTTATTTAAGAAGTAATGTCTTGAGCTTTTAGTTACGATAATGATGTTAATTGGAGCGATAAATATTGTGTTTATATTATCTATTCTAGTTTATTTTAATTTACTCCAGTCTGTATTTCTGTTATTATCGCAATACAATTTCTAGTCTCTTACATCAGCAGAGAAAGGGAACCATTGAACCATGTTCGGTCCCTTGTTTTTTCAATTTTTTTTTATTTATTCAATAACTACGTTTTATAATAGCAGTTTCTTGTTTTTTAAACTTCAACATTTCATTTGATATCTTATTAGCGACTTTGAAGGGTAGATAAGCTTTAATCACGTTATTGATTAAGTTGATTAAACTTAATTACTTCGTTGATTAGTGAGTATCTTTATCAGCTAAAAATATAAAGATATTGTAATAGTGGTAGTCTAAATCAATTATGAATATAACTCAAACTAATCATTAAAAAAAAAAATTGTAAAGTTAATTTCAATACTTATTAGGTAATTAATAATTAATCGGGCCGTGAATGTTATGCTGCTAAAGTTCCAGGGTGCTTTTGTAATTCTCTTGAACATTTTCGCAAGAAAAATTTGAAAATGTCTTTTAGCTGTAAAATGTTGGAACTACAAAGTGTGTCGTGTGTGTGTATTAATGTATAATAATAGAGCTAATACATGCCTTATTAGGCATGTATGTATCTTCTATTGAAGATATTCTGATCTTTGTAGGAGAAAAATCTTTCTGAAAGGAAGTTTCAAATTCCTTTTAAATTCGATTGAACTGAGTCAGGTGGAGCTAAAGTTTTTACAGCATATAACATTTTGTGGGGACGAGATATCTTATCCGGCTAACACTTGAGCAAAACAAGCATTTGTTTGATAAAATAATTCCGAATCCGCTTCTCGGTTCCGGAGCTTTTAACACTGGAATTAATTCCCCACTCTCTTCCTCGACTCAGAAAAACACGTATAGCCTAAAAGGCGAGAAAGGGGTAGCCAAAAAAAAACTAATAGCTTTGTTATATGTCTAAATACTAACATAGGTAATTATTTGGTTTTTATTCCTCTAACAAAAATTAAAAAGTATTAAACCATAGGATTGAATCGATTTAAAAATCAAGAAATAATCGAAACATGTATTTAACGGGTATAACTAATTTTTTTTTTTTTTTTTTTTTTATCTATTTATTGAATAATAATACAATCAGCCACTGGAGGGCTATAAGTATTAGGGCTAAGAGTTCTCATTCAAACAATATATACAAATAATAGAGAAATAAATATAAATACAAAAAGTAAATAAATAATACTGATGAAGAAAGAAAATAAAAGATAAAAAAAATAACAATAACATAAAAAGAAACTTATAAACACAATCATACCTATATACAATATATACATTCGCCCAAGAATCTCCGAGCCAGGCTTTTTCCCCCACATGTGGAAGGCAAAGCAAGACTCCAGGAGATCCCAGCGCCACTTTTCCAGCCGCATCACTAGTATTAGAAGCCAATGGAGACTGAAAGAGGGCACTAGAGCCACAGACGCTCGGGACATGAGTGGAGAAGCTGGCCATTGCCAGGACTCCAGAAGCATATTTACAAGAGATCTCTGGGCCACTGCCGTTTTAACCTTCGTGGAGGATTGTAGGGATGAAGGGAGCTGGATAGGGATTGAGCTAGAGGATTTGGATGATGGATAAGGTTTTGGTGAAAGTTTGAGAATCTGGTTGGGATGATGTCGAGGACAAATGGGATGTTAAGGTCATGGTGTAGGGTCTTGTTTGTGACATAATATGGGGCATTGACTATTGTTCTAAGTACTTTGGACTGGAAGGATTGGATGCGTTTGATATTCGAATGTTTAGCAGTTCCCCACAGTTCAAGTCCGTAGGTCCAGATAGGTTTCAGTATGGTCTTGTAGATTAAAAGTTTATTTTCAATTGAAAGATGGGATGTCCTACTTAGTAATCTATACAGCTGGCCATATCGTCGGTTAAGAAACATGTATTAGAATAATATTTTCCAGTAGAATCACCATTAAGTTGATTAGGTTAGGTAAGGTTAGAACTAATTTTTCATGTGGTGGTTAACTTAACAATTGCTTTTATCCGCGATAGTTGTTGTCGACTATATACAATTCAACCCAAAAGCTTTTTTTTTTATATATATATATATATATATATATATATATATATAAATATATAAAACGATAATTAATTTGGAAAAAAAAAGAGTTTGATCACTGTAATTTGGTGTGAGCCAAATATTACTCATTGATCTGTAATTGAATTATGTTGCGCTGGTTATTGTGAAAATTGGTGTGGACTGTATGAGGTTGGATTACTGAATTTAATACTTGATCAAATTAAACAAAAGATTGACAACATGATTATATTGAATATAATTGAATAATTATGAGAAATAAAATTCGTGGCTTTGTACAATTTTGTGGTTCTTGACCTATGAAGTACATATTACTGATTGTGAAATTACAATTTTTAATATAGCATTATAATATTAGAAGTGATTTTGCTTGATTGAAATTGAATTGTCAATTTGGACTCAATTGCTGTCTGAAATTGAGCTTCATGTTTTTGGCCACCTCCACCAGGCTGTTCTCTTGAAGCTTAACAACTCATATTTTCTTTCTTTGTGATTTCTGAGGATAGTACCTGACTGTGTGCACACCTCACCAATGAATAGGATCAACTCTACAGGAATAGTTTGCAGGAAAATGGTGGTGAAGTTCTGAATTGTACAATTGTTTTCATTTGTTATTTTTTGTGTTTCAGGGGTTGATCCCTGAATAAAAAGAAATTAACTATCTATTTGAAATGGTGTTTAAATAGTTCTTGAAGTCCTATTAAATTTAATTACACGAACAAGAGGTTGTTTTTAATACTTTTTTTCTGTAAAACGTGTTTATATTTTACCATTTTGAGGAGAGGCTTCAATATAAAAGTTCTCTCTTCCCCTCCATTCCCCAGTAGATCCGCCTATGACTATATAGTATAACGTGATAATACAATAGTGTTACCAAGATAGCTAGTGGCATATTGTGCAGTTTACACACTTGATATAACTACAACGACAAGTAACAAGCATCGCTGTCATCGTGAAAACTGAGAGTTTACTTACTGAAAACAACATCATCATCTATGAAATATGTTTATGCAAGTATATTAATTCCTAACGGTATGCTAATGTTTATTGTAGAGTAGTACAAGGTCTGAAGTAGGTGTTCACTGCTGTGGAGGTGTTCGATTAAAATAATTGCCGATTGTTCATTGTTTTTTGTTATATTTATGACCCCTTCTCTTATCACAGGCGTTTAAAAAGAGATTAATTTTCCTATAAATTAATAAGGCGCTGTCATCGTGACAGTTTTGATAGATACTTGTTAATTCATGGCGAAAGTTATAAATTAAAACATGAACGTTAAATATTAAGCCATGTGTGAACTTCCATATTGTGAAAATTCCTCCCAATATTCTACCATTCTTGGCTGCAAACTTTGAATAATTTGGCACAATCAAAACAAATCTAACATATTACTTTCACTCTTCGACATGAAACTTGCCCTCATATTTACCTTGACAACGCCCGAAGAATGACGTGAGGTCCACATATCAACAAAAAAAAAAAGAAAACGTTAAACCTCATATTATGACTGTATTATTCTATCCTTCAAGGCATTTTACTTAAGCCCATTTGGACTTCACGCATACTGGTGACAGCCGAAACGACCCACCGAAAACTACAAACTTTTCAGTCTAAAACTTTCATAACTATAACTAAAACTCTTTATTAGATTATTAACAATCATCTCCCTACTATGCTTATGATCTCCAATTCAAGTCCTCTGTTCACTCTCTTATCACAAGATCCTGACTATCTGACCTTTCTTTATTCCCCTTTTCACAGATCTACCTCTTTCCAAAACTACTTCGTTGCCCGCTTTGCTAATTTTGGAATTCCCTCTGTCTAAATATTCAGCATACTCCCTCATTATCTACCTTTAAATCTATTCGAATTCCTATTTATTTATTATTTATTTTCACACTATTTCTTTTATTATTTTTTTAATTTTTATTAAGATGATATACATGAATCTTTATTTCTTTATATTTTACTTAACGTTATTTATTTTTACTTGTTGCACATCTATTAGAGGAATTTATTTAATATGTGCAGTTGCTTTTTCCTATCTTGTTTATCTCTTTTTATTATTATTTTTTTTAGCGAAGCAGTGATTATTTTGTTTCATTCTTTTTCGTATGTTATATAGTTTAAATATTTTGTATATTAGTTTGTTTTAGTATATTTAGTTAATTTACATGAGATTTTCTATTAATTTAAAATAACTTTTCTTATTTAAATACTTCTGGCCAGATGTATTTCTTTTGTTCTGTAACTTTCTGTTATTCTTAAAGGACTCCGTCCCAGAATAAAGTTAATCTTCTAAAACTCCATAGTACCTTTACATAAAAAGTTTCACATGCAAACAGTTAACAACCACATACGGACACGCTACGAATGATTTCACAATAACTTACAACCGATAACAGCATTAGAAGGTTAAAAGTAGGTGTTGAAACCATTATGGAACTTTTTAAAAAGTTCCATTTTAACAGTTCCTATAAAACATTTTAGGAAAAAAGTTCTTAAAATTAAAATTCTAAGGAATTTTTTTGTAATAAAGGTCCAGGTTTACAGTAATTTTAACTTTTATTTATTAAGTTCTAAAAATAGTTCTCTTAAATGAAAAATAAACATTAATTGGACTGATTAGAGTTATAATTTGTCTGAAATGAAGTACATATGATTCTAATGTATCGTTCGTTTGAGTAGCTATGAGTTAAAGTCATTTTTTAGATCTACTTTTTAGTGAAATCGGCAGAATTTTTAAATAAAAGATTTTTAAAACCAAAAGTTCTAAGAGGAAGAGTTGTAGTTCCAAAAGAATGAAAAACTTTCGATAGTAAAAATTTCAAGGATACCTAAACTATTTGAAAATAAAAGTTTTCTTTCCGTTTCGAGCCCATTTTAAAGAAACTGGATTAGAGACCTTATCACTTAAAAATCCACAATTAAATCAAGCTGGAATACCGCTGGGCACTCCTCTCTTTCACGCTTGATGCTACTACTGTTATTCTTCCCGAAAGCAGGCTCATTTATTATTATTTTTGACAGGTGTTTGTGAAAATATAAAGCTAAAAAAATCTCTAACTAAATATATTTAGATAACTCGAATATTGAATGATAGGAATATACTAGCAATATATATATATTTACACTAAATGTATTTAGTTTTCAATAAAATAACTTTTCTTTTCTATCTTTATCTTTCGTATTCTAATGTATAGGATATGATAGCTTAACTAATCGCTTGTGAAGGTGGTAGCCATTTCTTGTTGGTTTATCTGATACAGATCGAGATAGCATCCGTTGTCATTAAGTAAAGGAAGTGGGTAGTGAAAGGTTGTTTAAGCATGACGAAGAGTTCCTCTACAATTATTTATCAGATATATTTCATCTCAAGAAAACACTTTATTTATTGAATGATGAAGCCTAAGATATGATTGGTTGCTTAAAATAGATCAGATATCAGAAGAATAGGTCTATTTTTATTGAGTATAAACAAATCAAATGAGTATATATCAGAAAGGTGTGCCCAGATGATGGTTTCAGGACGCATGTTGCACCATCAAAATTTTTCATCGCCCCCTCCCTCAGAATGAAAAGTCTGCGCTTATATGGGTAACGAATAATTCATTATTTATTTAAACAAAAAAAACTTATCTTTGTTTGTTCGCTCGAATGTCCGCTTTAAATGCATTTAGAAATGATAAAGTTTACAAATATTAAAGATTTAACAATTTGTCTCTACTTACGGGACATCCTGTATATTAACATTTAATTTTAATTATCTTCTGTTATTGATGAATAAAGTATTTATTTAGTTTATTTTTTGGCAATGATGACGTCCAATTAAAAAACAATTGAATTTTATTTATTGTATTTCCAAATTACATGTTAACGTTTCGGGATATTTACTCCCATCTTCAGAACTACAATTCCAATGTTTTTTTGTTGATTCATGGCCAAAAAAAATATAGTACATGTTACAATACATGTCAGAATTGGGTTGTTACATTAAATTTGTATTTACCTTAAATCTAATGTGCTCCATTGTCAGGTTCTAAATTCATGTTATAATAAATTAAAGTATATATTATCCAGAGCATCATCATGCTTTTAGACCAATTATTGGGTATCTGCCATAGTGAATACAATTGACCTTTGAATATGTTTATTTTTTGTGTATCTGTAATTTCATTTTTATTAAATTTTATTTTTGTTTAATATGTCAGCATAATGTGTTCCTAAATGTCTAGTGTCTGTTTTATAATTTACTGTTGTTCTATTGTTTTTTGTGATGTGTATGACTTCAAGTAATTTTCTGTTGTTGTTTTTTGGTTCTGTGCCTAATATCTGTGGTTTATTGAAGTTGAATTTATGCTATTATGTGCTAAAGCTGTTGTGTTTATGTTTTCTTGTATTTTTACAGTTAGTAATGGTAGTGAAATTCTGGTCCCTAATTGTTTGGATGTTTCACCAATGTAGTTTTGGGGGCAATTTTGACAATGTAATTTATAAATTACATTTTTCTTGTTTATTAAGTCTATTTTATCTTTTGTATTGGTTGATGTGCCTGCTCTGTTTTTAAAGATTCGTATAAATAGAATATATTTAATTCTGTGGAACCCCTTTCTTCTTCTTCGAATCCTGACATTAGTACGTCACTTTCTTCTGATCCTGGATTGACGTTCGGACTAATACCATTGTCGCACATCCTAGTCCCACAGCCATAATACTCGATGCTGCTTTCTTTGCCTAGTTCTCACACTTTCTTCGGGTGTGTGCTTGTGTCAGTGTTCGTGATGTACGTCTCTCCCGTCACGTCTCTCTCATTAAGAATCTTCGGCTGGGTCAGAGTCACGCGTGTGAAGATCTCCTCTTGCTTTAGTTCGCGAAAGACTATTGTCAGCACTGCGGGAGGTAAAGCACTTATTTCCTTCAGAATATTTAGCTTATATATTAATTTTCTACATTTGGCGTCGAATCATTTCATTTTACAAACTTTATTAAGACTACATTCAATTTTGAATTATTTCTTTTAATAAATAAATAAGTTTATAATGCTTTTAAAGCCAAATTGTTTTTGCGGTTAGAGCCGTTTATAAGAAAGGTGCCATTAGAAGGAGGCTAAGACCGCATTCCCTGTCCAAGTCCTTGGCACTCGATGTTGCTTTGACCTGTATTCTGCAGGACTCAACACCTAGGCATAAGGATAGAGGATTTACATTTTTACACCAATTAGAATAAACTATATATATATATATATATATATATTAGAATAGAATAGAAAATAATTTTACGATGGGACAAAATCCTTTTAAAGAATAACAAAAAAGTACAAAATTAAAATATTATATCTGGTCTAAATAAAAACAAACGTAAAAAGAAAGAGAAATAAGCAAAGAAAACATTAGTTATACATACTATATACAAAATTTTTAAAAAATCTATATACAAAACACTTACAACTATGCCGATACACTTAAAACTATGTACAGTGGTAGAACATAAATATACACTTTTAGAAAAAAAAAAAATTTTATATATATATACATTACATTCTTCTTAGAAATAAACTCAATGTTTCTGTGGAAGAAAAAAAAACCGAATCTGTAAATATCATTATGAATAATATATAATTACATTATAAAAAGTTAGCGGGTATCTGACTGTTTTTGGGAAAGAAATTGGAATAGGAGGGTTTTAAATGTACATAGGGAGGAGGAATGCGGAATTTTGATAGGAAGGGAATTCCAGAAATTAACAGAGCGAGCAATAAAGGAGTTTTGGAACGAGGCAGATCTGTGAGAAGGGGTGTAAAGGTCGGAAGGTCGAGATCTTGTGGAAAGGGAATGGACTGAAGACTTGAATTGGAGAAGGTTATACATATATTTCTTAACTAACTAAGTACAATTATAAATATATTTCATACAGAATTTTTTTATGGACATTTTCATATAACTAGTGAGACTTCAAAAACATTTTATTTTTATTTTGAGGTTGTGCAAACTAAAAACTCAAAAACATTTTTTTAGAAATACGCCTATGTTATGTAAGCTGTCTCTCTTCCATTCTTGTGTTAATTTCTACAAATATGTAATCTCACCAATTGTTTAGTTTGTATATTCCCCACATTAAAAAAAAAAAAAAAAAAAAAAAACCCTAAAAGTATACAAACATATATATATATATAAATTTATTTTTATATATCCAATATTATATTTGTTCCTTTTACAATAATTATTTTTTTATTATCACATTTTTATTTGCACATGTTTTTAGTTATAGTAGGATTATGCCTATACTGTAAACAAAGTTTGTGTGTTCTTAATTGTTCTACTAACGTTTTGATTTATTTTTAAAATGCCAAAGCGGAGAGAAAAGACTAAGTTGCTGGAATATTTGGTTAAAAATACTTTATGTGAATGAAGATTCATCATGAATTAGAAGGCAAAGAACTTGATGAATACATAGATGAAATCCTATTTGTCTTTACATTCCATTTCTGTGTATATTGTACACAAACAAAGAACAAACACATCAAAAACTTACAATAACCTTCTCAGTGCGTTAAGCAACACTTTACAGGGCACAAAGGCTGCGTTAGAATGCTAGCGGCCATATTTAACACACATTTCGTAAATAATTTTCTGGACTTAAACATTAAAAGGTTTACAATACTTATCACTGGTTGTATGAATATTAAGTTTTTTTGTGCACAAAAAAAAAATCAATTTTTACATACGACCTTGTCCACTAGTAGTAGATATAATAAAATATAACACATCACACAACACTTAATTAATTAATTATAACTACGTTAACGAAATAATTATGAATATATTATTCTAGCAATTACGATATACTTGCAGGACATTGCGAGCGGCACGTTATGAACCTGCCGTATATAATTATCATTAACAATTACGAAAATACTGACATTATCTCGACACCGACCTCGGCCGCACAAAGCTAAGGATATGACTAACTGATAATTGTACAGAGAGGACTCAATACCCCTTGCATTCTCTGCTAGTACAATAACTGCGCCAACTGTTCGAGGTGGGATTGTAGAGTCTGATCTACAGCTGTGTAACAGATTGTATATGGTACTTTGTTATTTATTTCATACTGAGCGAGGATATACTAAAGCAGGAATTATAGAATCATATATATGTACAAATGTAGAATCCTTGCCGGAACCCTATAGTCCAAAACAATAATTCATGGTACAGACACTTTTTTTTTAAATTATTAACATCAGTATAAAACTTCATCTTACCTATAACTTCTTTATTTACGAAAATTCTGATAAATTAAATGCTTCTATAAGGATATTTGCATGGGAGCAGTCCCTCCCGCTATATTCCTTGTCTGACTTCTTGTATAGCAGCCTTAATGAAGGCCTAATGAAGGGCCGAACTTCGGCGAATGTAAAAATAAATATTTTTTTTTTTACCGTGCCAATACGACTGATCACTCCAACCATCCTTCTCTTCAACTATTCACTACAGTCAACCATATACCCACAATTATGTTTTGTATATAGTTTCGTTTGTTTACCTTCTATTTTCTCACCATTACTTCTTTTTGGGCCCTGCCTCCAGAGCTATTAGCATAGACAGGTTTATTTACCATACGTTCAAAATTTGTGCTGTCTGCTTAGCATTATAGTACATTAAGCATTTTCGAGCGCATAAATACCTCTAAAAACTGTTTATTCTTTTTTATTATGCTTTATTATTATGATTTCATATTTTATTTTTCTCTGATATTTTCCAAAGTAGCAGACTACTTATTGCATTTGCAGAATAAAAAATGTTACTTTTAGCACGTATAGTAAATGAAATGAAATGAAAAATAATTTTATTCTGGCATTAGTCATGGTACATTAGTCTGGCATGTAGATATCATACAAACATATACAAAAAATACTTAGGCAATTGTAAATATATATAGAAAGATACTATGGAAAAGACAAATATATAAAAAAAATACAAAGGAAAATATAAATATCTTTTCTTCTTTTTTTTTTTTTTATTTATTGAATATTACAACAATCTGTAACAATGGACACTAGTTATAGTGAGGTAGGATAACATTCACACTATATGTACAAAAAATATAAGATAAATAGAACCAAAATTACAATAAATAATAATTAAAACATAAATACAATAAATAAAATAAAATAACCTATAAATAAGAAAATTAAAACTAAGCAAAAAAACACATGCATACCTGCATTCAATCAGGCGAGGGAACTCCAGGAGAACCCTGCGCTTATCTCTCAACCGCAGATATATCATGGACTGAACCAATTTTTACGATTTTCTCCAAAACGGCTTTAACGATTTAGATCTAATTCGGTACAGTATTAAACGATTAAATGATGTATTTAATATCATTTACGTCTTATTCTCATTGATGTCGCTTAGCAAGTCTTAAATACAGAATTTCCTAAAAGATGCTAATATCTAAATACAAATATCTACAATGAATACTGAAATATAGTGAATAAATAAAAATAAAATTACTTCTATCGATTAACTGCTGGTGGCCACTTATATAACCCAGAAATTTTTATAAACTTGCGGAAGTTTGAATTCGTAGTAGGTGGTGGAATAGGAGTTATTTGAAGGAGTTTATGGACGTGGTTTGGCGTATGGAGATGGGTAAGGAGTTCCAGGAGTAGTAAGAATGACGAAGGATTTACTGAAGGAAGTGGTTTATGACAAGGGATATATAAATCTATAGCTTGAGATCTGTTGTTGAGAGAGTTGATACAGGAGTGTAAAGTAAGGAGTTCTAAGATGAAGGGATGGTTTTTGGTTCTGAGGACTTAAAAAAGAAAAACACCAACAAGGAATTGCCGTCGGGAAGTAAAGCCACTTCGACTTGGTGTACCGACAAGAAACATGAGAGTAGTAATGTTTAATAAGTGCGCAGTGGATTTTATTAAGTCTTAAATAACTATAATATCTTTAGTTTTGAAGCTTGATTTTTCTTATTGGACGATTGGAACACTTATTACCACATTTCAATCACACCCATTTAATGATTTTTTTATTCGTTGGCCTAAGACCTCCATTAATGTCCTATAGTGATTAATGATTTTCAAACTAAAATTTGGAGAATACTTAAACATTTACTAAAACACCTGCAGCCACAGCTCACTGACTCATAGACAATAGATTGTCTTGAAACTGGAGCAACAATTTTCTGCTGAACCAGTTTGAATCAACTCTCGCGGTTGTTTTTGCTTTATTCGCGGAACCTTTATCTCGAGGTTATTCACCATCTTATTATGAATAAGAAGTTAGTCATTTATTGATATATTATTATTATTTATTATATTTAGTTATAATATAATGTATAATCGAACGTTTTAGTATATATCTGAGATTTAAGAAATAAATTGAAACAGCTAAAAGTAAACTAAAAACAAATTTAAAAGTGCTGCAAATTATCATCTCCTACCAAAAACATTTTAAGTTCGCGTAGTCCCGCCAAAAAAAAAAAAAAAAAATACAATGAGCAATTGAATTATGAAAATTCAAATGAATCTATTTCAGTGTCCTCAGCCAATTTTAAATAATTCTTTTTTTTAATTACTAACTACAAAATTGACTGAAGAATATTATATTACTCAATAAATACATTGTTAAAAAAATATAAAAATGTTAATCAATTTTTTTTTAAAAATCCTACACATTATTTCTAAAAGGTATTTTTTTGTCGGTAAGCCATAACTACTTCAATTCTTCATCAAATCCAATGATTGACGACTCATTTTAAAGATATTATTCTCCTTCACGTGCGAAAAATAGTCCTATCCCCTGAAATTTCTGGTAAAAAAGTTATGAAGGAAAAGAAACTTTATTTGCGAAATACTCCAAAAGTGTACATTTTTTTTCTGGATTGTATCCATGATAATTAGAAAGATTTATAAATTACCGAGAAAACAAAAAAAAAATCGAAATCGGATAATTAATAAATATACAGTCCATTAGATTTGGTATACTTAACAATATCTTCTTGTTTAAAGATATTGCATTTCGGAGTAGAATAGTCTACTACACTTTTTTCCCTGGCTGATATATTAACTTTATTATTTCTTAAAGACATTAGGTTGTTCTTACATTTTATTTTTTTTTAATACTTTAGAAAATTCTATGATCGGGGCATTATTCTGTCTTTATTACTTTTATTATCTTTCCAGTCAGCGTTTAAAAATAGGTCTTAGCAAAACAATTTGTACAAATATTTTTTCTATTATGTTTAATGGAATATTGTAATCGACCAAGAAAAAAATATTAATTCCTTCCTTACATAATAAATAGGAACTACTTATTTCCATATTGTTTTGCTATTTCTTCACTGAACAAAATTTTCTGCGAATTATTCGCACCGGCCAACTAGTGATAAAGAACTTTTTATCAAATAATTGTTTATTTTAGATTCTATATTTTTTATACGTCAACATTATTTTTTTTACCATCATTAATATAGATTTAGATCAAACAATGAAAAATTTAGTGAAAAGGCAAATTGGTAGTAAAAACGCTCGCCATTAGACTATTAAACTTACATAAGCTCTCTCGTACAGAAATACGTAGGGAACTTCTGTCTTATGAAGATCTTCAATATTCGTCAGGACTTGTTATTTATTTTCATATAAATTAAATTCAACATATATTTCATCTTTAGCAGAATCGCACTATAAACTTAGGAGGATAATAGGAACCTACCCGACCAATATATATCGAAACAATATGAGGAGCTATTGTTAGCTCAAACAATATAGTTGCCGAGCGGTTCGTATAGACTCTTGTACAAACAAAAGCTGGTGGAAACATTCCTTCCAAACAGCAGACAATATGCCTACTCTCAGTTTGCACAAACTCAGTTAGATAACTCTTCTCCTGCCTATTGAGTTTCTATCTCCTTGCCTCTCTTGTTGGAAAGTATGAAAGGACAATAAGCGTTTACAGGCATTTTTTTGTGAGGAAAATACATCATAATTATCGATTTCCCCCCTCTTTTAACATAATAATGTGTCAACTATGTAACTATAACTTTCTTAACCTCCTAGAAAATATTGCGATGTATGAAGACATGAAAGTGAAAAGAAATATCGATTTTGATACTTCAAAGTGGATACTTAAATCCTCCACCAACCAATCGATTAAATATCGAAATATGAGAAAATAACAAATTAGAAATATATATATTATTTGCCCATATGTTCGTAAATAAATACATAAAATTGCTATTCTATAATAAAATTAAAATATTTGTTTTTTCGAATCATAAAGTATGAATATAGGGGCGGAATATTTCGAGAAAAACATAGATTAAAGATAGTGTAATACTATTTTTTAATAACTAAAATTAATGCAAACCAGCAAAAATTTGAAATGTTTCGATCATAATTGTAAAACTCGGAAACGTAGGAAAAATAGACTTTAATATGATTACTTAAAATTTAAGTGCTTTAATGTTCGTCATTATTTTATATAATTAAAGTGTTGTATTAAATAAGGCGATATTTTAGTTTAATAAAATTTTATAATGCAACGGTGAACTATTGAATATTCAATAAAATTTTATGATTTTACTAAACAATATGCCGTTTTAATAAAAAATAATCTTCTTATGAAATGATATTTCGTTTTCCTAAAACTTTTATATTAATATAATATATAAATAGAAGTAGAGACAAAAACGAATATTATATTTTTACAAACAGGCGAATAATTATATTCATTTTTTTTTTTAAACCCCTGAAAGTTTATTTAATTACAATTACATATATAAGTATAACAAAATACAAATATATAAAAAGAACCACTGCCCGAGGGTAAATTATATTCAACTTCGTAAGTAGTAACTTCTAAATTGCACCCGGCTAAGAGAATTTTTTTGGGACTCACATTAAAGTAATACCTTACTATAATTTTTCAAATCTCTTTTTTAATAAATATTTTTTGAATTCTTCACTATTCACTTTATACATTAACTATCGAAAATTAATTTGACTCCAGTCTATAAACATGGTTTATCTTAAAATAAACTAATTCCAATTTTTAATTATAATTTCCGATTAATCCTTTTTTTTTCGTGTTAGCCTAAAATTTAACTTTCATTTTTTTCTACTCTACCTCTCTGGATTTGTTTTTCTTTTTTCCTAAAAAACAATAAATTATCTATTTCAAATATTAAATTCAGATATTCAAAAAATAATTTTTTTTTTAACGTAACACCTTTTGTATTATATTATATTGGAGGATATTGGCCCACCCCTTCTTTGTGTACGTCCATTGCGTTCTGTTTTTGGTTTATAAACTGTATACTGTGGTATTGGTACAATCTACAGCATATCTATGAAACCGAACTATTATTTGAATTTCAATAGTAATATTGTTTAGAGATTTAAATCTAACTATTAGTTATAATGACTTTTACTATCTGCAGTAATAAACTCTGGTTATTTTCACATAAACCATAGCGCCCCTATCTTAAACGGGAGCGGAGATAAAGAGACAAACTTGGAATAAGAAGCTAATAGGGGAGAGATAACTCGATTGCAGAGCTGCTTTAGATTCAGTAGGCTGTGTATATCTGCCTGCTTCAATTCCTAGTCAATTTCCGTTGGCGGAAATACCCTTTCAGGATTACCATGGCACTGGCGAAGGAGGAGGGGGGAGGGGGGTTTTCCTATTTTCTTCTTAACCTGGCCAATGTCTCTTACAGTTCAAGACATTTGTCCAATTTTCTTTTCTAGTTTCTAGTTTTAAAAATACAAAATCTGCAAAAAAGAAATTATATATATTTTTTATTGATAAGTATATTGTTGACTGTTATTTTAAAATTATAAATATGAAAAATATTTTCCCTAAAGTTTCGACCCAAGTATGTGGTCATCATCAAGGCTAAAAATTTAAAAATTACATCAGAAATATACGACGTTCATGTACTTTTTTTTTCATGGGATAGATATGGGTACTTTCCATGTTTTTATCTTGGTTTATTTATATCTTTATATCTATATATTATATTTCAGGTGCAATTTTTTTTTAATTTTGGCTCTTTTGATGACGCACGACGAACTCTGTTCGTTGATATGAGTGGTCTCATATCAAAGATGGACATCTGTAATTTCTAAAAAGTTGAAGAAAAAAAAAACTATTTTTGTAATCTAGCTTTATTTTTAACCAAATCTAATAATTTATTTTCATGAACCAACTTGAGCATTCTTGAATAAAATCATCAAAAACAGTTTGAGTTGGACCTATAAAATAAACGTTGACTTTTTCTCCACTTTCTGAAAATGATAGATATCCTTCTTTGATATGACGCCATTCATATATAGATTGCAGTCTGAACTATTTTTCTTCCTCATAATTTTAAATATACTATTTTTATGATAAAGCTTTCGTATGTCTTGAAAACAGTTTTATTTTAAGAATAATACTTTTAGATTGATTATTATTTTTATAGTAAGCTGATCATGAATTGCACTAGTTCAAGTTAGAAGTATTACCTATTTTCTTTGAGGCGAACTTCCGACCTACGTTTTATGCATTCATCATCAGTGCTGCTCGTTAAAAAGATTTCTGACGATTATTTTTTTTTATACCAAAAATAGTAATTATTGGTTAACGTAAGAACATTCCTGAAATATATATCTAATATTTCTGAAGCTCACTACCTTTTACTGCGAGAAATATATTCTCTATGAGATGGAAGGCCTGAAATAAACAGTAGTTACTTCAGAGAGTTAAAAATTGAACGATTATTCAATTTCTTTTTTTGTAGTTAATGTATAGTTTTCCAAAAAAGTAATTATACGTAGAATATATAATTGTTCCTGTTTATATATAAATAAAACGTGTTTAGCTTAAGAAAATTAAATAATTCATTTTTACTGACAATATTATATTGATTTACAAAAAAATGTTGAAATGACTCTCTCAATATTACTAAAATAATAAAAGAGCGAAATCGAGAAGCGCACAATCAACTTGAAAAAAAAACTAAATTACGACTTCAATAATTGAAAAATGTTTAATTACTGGCCAAATAGGATTTTGTGCAAAATCTTAAGGCCACAAAAAGTAAATAAATAATTGAAATCAAATAAATATATAAAATAAAAAAAAAATCTGCATATAGGTTATATATCTCTTAAAATTTACACTCGTTCTCCATTATTTGAAATAATCTCTAGAAATCTCAAATTAAAAGTGTTCAATTATGTGATACAGCTATTTGTCGTATACGAGCGCGATACCTGGTCATTAACCAACACCCTAGAAAGAAGTATTGAAAGGAAAATCCTCTGCACAAAACCAGGAACGATCTAAAATCAGAGTATTAGGACAAGGAGCAGAGGATCAATAAAGAATAATATGAAGGAAAGGAGGTTAAGATGGGTCGGACATGTAGCACGAAGCAATCCCTTAGGAAACCTCTACACAACAATGAAAGCCTTAATAGAAGGCCTGATACCACGTTGAAGGTGAAACAACAGATGAGTAGATCGAATCAATAAAAATACTACAGAGAGCCGAAGATAGGCAAAGAGAGAGACGGCTGGCTATGGTGGCAAAAGATCTGTGAAGCCTTCAGAAAAAAAATGGACTATTTGTAATACATAATATTACAAATAGTCCATTTTTTTAATCTATTTTGACACAATATTATGTATTCTTAGCATGTATATTAAAATTTAGTAACCTCTTGAACGCCTCGAAATCGATAGTGCCTACTATTTTCGAATACCACTTTTTGAAACTCTTTGGAATATTTGTAATTATTACGAATTTCTTTACTATTTTTTCTTATTTCTTTTTTCTGTAATAGCAAAAATTATTTATTTGGAATCATATCCCTTGATATAACACATAACGAGTTGTTCGTCTTAAAGTCGTGAAAATATTGCATTTTGTTATCTGGGGAATGAAACTACACGATCCGATGCTTTCGGGCTCTATAGATAAAGGAACTGATGAATTTAATTATTAGAGTTTGGTTTAATTAAAGTATATTTAAGATATAAATTTTTAATTGAACATAAATGTGTTGTTGCCTTAATAATTTATGATTATTATTATTATAAATAATACTGGCACTGAATAATTCACATTAATTATTGTAGTAAAATTTTATCATAATTTTACTAAAAATTAATTTTAATTAAACATACACTATTAATATATCGCTAATAATATTAACAATATTAATCATAATATAGTGTATATTATATACTAGTCCTATGTACAGATCCCTTTTTATGGAATTATTAACATCCGCCTAAAACGTCATAAATAGTTTCATCGTAATCTACAACTATTTTATTTACGAAAACTCTTGGAATTGGGGTGTTTTCAATCTGGGGAGGGGCGAATTTTGTCTATTTAATTAGTTACTAAAAACTCGTAAATACACATTTGCTTTCTATTTGGATCGTAAGATAACTTGATCACAAAATCAAGAAAAAAAGTGCCCTTCAAAAATATATTATTAATATTCATCCGTTTGGCGTATAGTGACTCGTTTGACGTGACCTACACTCCCAAAATTTCAAAATAACGAGGCTACATAGGGCAAATGACCCAATATTTTTGTAGTCCACCTTTTTTATCTGTTTTGTGATCAAATTATCTTACGATCCAAGTAGAAAGCAAATGAGTATTTAGTATTTTTTTTTTGTACCTAATTAAATAGACAAATTTTCAAAATTCCATCAGAACCTTAACAATCATCCAAATCCCCTAGCCCAATCCCTATCTAGTTCCACTCATCCCTACAACCCTCTTCGAAGGTTGAAGCGGCAGTGGCCCAGAGATCTTTTATATGATTTATTTTGGAGTTCTGGCAATGGCCAGATTCTCCACTCAAGACATGAGTGTATGTGGCGCTAAAGCGCTCTCGCTCAAACTCCACCGGCTTGAGTAGCGGTTGAGAGAGTAGCACAGGGATTTGGGTTCCCCGCCTGATTGTATATATTGTATTTAGGTATGACTGTATTTTTATGTTTTTAATTTACTTATATTTAGGTTATTTTATTTTTTTATTGTATATAGTTTTTATTTATTATTATTTAGTTATTGTTTTACTTTGTTAATTTTATTTTATTTTTTTGTATATACGGTGTGAATGTGTTCATTTAACAATATAATTATTGTCCCTGTGATAGAATGTTATATGTCTAAATAAATAAATTTAAAAAAAAATAAAATAAAATAGACATAGTTTGCTCCCCTCTAGATTGAAAACGCCCCAATTTCAAGAGTTTTCGTAAATAAAATAGTTGTAGGTTACGATAAGATGAAATTATATACGAAGTTTCAGGCGGAAGTTAATAATTTGATAAAAAGGGGTCTGTGCCACGGACTATATACTATTAATCGTATAAATGCACTTAACTATCCGAAAAAAAACTATCAAAAATAAAAAATATATATATATTTTTGTTTTCTACGTTGTTGATCAGATTTAGCACTTTACCATCATAACAAAATTATTGAAACCAAAAATTCACTGACGTACAAAGTAACGTCTCGTCTAGGGCAAATAAGCCTTTTACTGTACCTAGTGCTAAGAAAAATCTATTGTATATTCATCAGCTAACGCAGGACTCTATCCTTCATCCTTATTTATCCTGGAGGACCGGTCCTGGAGGTACATGTTGAGCTCCACACTGGAACAGATCTCCTTTCTCCTCTTTATAGCTACCTTCACTCTTTGTAGGTCAGCACACTCCAGCTGCTTCTCTAGCTGTCTTTATACCGATGAATAAATAAATATATATATGTGCATATATATATACATATATATATTCAACCATGTTGATTTTGTCAATATTATATCTCCGGAAAGATCCTAAATTATATCCGATTTGATCATATTGATTTTCTGGCCTTTCCTGTTTTGGATTAGTAATTTCGTGCAGGAAATTGTGCCTTGAGGCGTTCTTTGACAGAGTTTTCATATGTCCAGTTTACTTTCTGACTGCAAACAGTTGTGTTCAAAATTATACTAAATAAAAAATAATAGTTTAGCGTTTTGAATCAAAATTAAAGTTATGAATAATAATTTTTTTTTCTTCTTATTTGTTTCTTCCTTGCCTATTAGGCTACAGGTTTTTTTTCTCGGGATGGGGAAGAGAACCCAGGGAATGATGTGTGTTAAAAATAGTGTTGTCCAAAATCGGTCTTGGACTTGAACAAAAAATTCAAAAATTTAACCCTTTCTCAAAATTTGAGGTTTTACTTTTCAGGATACGTAGAATTCCAAAAAACGAAAAAAATATTTTTGGTCGCCGTCCGCCCATATTCTCCGAAACTACTGGACTTTTTTTTTGTTTTCAAATTTGGATTTAAAATCAGAGGTCACCCGAGGATGATCCTTCATCTACATTACTATCCGCCTTTTTTTTTCTATTCATTCAATTTGATGATGATTATCTTCAAAATGATGTTTCAATTGTATCAGATGAATGATTAACGAACATATGGTGTACTGACAAAAAAAATCTTTTAAAAATAATATATAAAGGTAACAGTCTATTATGGTTACAGTTGATGAAGGACGAAAGCACCTTGTTTAAAGTAGGAATGATTTATAAATTCATTTTAGCTTCATCAAATATAACTTGCAACTTTGCTAGACCAAGACCAAGACCGGCCAAAAAAAAACAGGTTTTTATGAATAAAAATTAAACCGAAAACTTGAAATTTTAGTTAATATATGTAAATAATTAGCATAACCAATACACTTTTGCATTTAACTCTTCCAATTTTTCATTCAGCTTAGTTAGGTTTCCCATATCTGAAACATTACACTAATATCTCTATAGTAATAAGCTAATAGGTAACTGCAAGATTTTTGTGAGACTCTTGCGCAAGACCAGAACCCGTCTTGGTCTCCCATTTGGGCAACACTAGTTAAAACTACCGGGCACCGGGATTTGAACATATAAAAATGGAATGGTATTTATTTTTCCAGCTAACGGCCCCCATATGTTCAATTTTAATTTGTCCGTCGGGTTCTTACATAGCACTAATCCTGAAAAAAATAATCCTATACTTACTACTAACATTTACCGCCAATTATTGGTCCCTTGAATGATATCTAACCGCAAACAAAACTCATTATTAAAGGTGTAATTTAAATATAAATATTCTTTATATTAGATCAGTTTCATTAAATATCAGCCTTAATTAAAAGTACTGCCACGTTTCGTTTCATTTTAACATATTTCGATACTCAGATTCATTATTGGATTGACTAAAGAGTAGCGTGCGTGAACGTGTTATCTTAAAATCTGTCTGTATTTTCATTAAAAGCGCCTCCGATACTATAATAAAGAGCGATTATATGGAAAGAACCCGAAAAGTTACAATAAATCTATATGCAATGGCAATAGCAAAAAAATATATATTATTTTCATTAAAAGTTCCTTTGAGAACCCTATTATAATAAAAATAATAAGAGAGGCTCAGCAAGCTCTTGGATACAACCAGAATAACGAGAAAGTTTTTAAATATAAAAAAAAATTATAACTGCAAGTGGTTGGACTTGTCCTCCACCTTCAGTTGTGAATCCGCAAAAGCGAGAATAATGATAATAATAATTATAATACTTTATTTATTCTGGGACGAGTCCCTTTAGAATAATACAGAAGGACAGAAATGTCAGCTAAGGAGCCTCAGAGATACATAAAAAAAAATGTGTAATTAAATAGTTATAATAAAAAAAATGTAAGTTACTTTCTAACTTAAATAAGTTAGTAATAAAAAATTGAAAATAAAGTAAAAATAATGAAGAACGATTTAGTAATTTATAGACGTATTTACAGTGGTATCTATTTACAATTATACGGCACCTGGATGGATAAGAAATGATTGAACAGGCGGGATTTAAAGATAGGAAGGGTATTGGATTGACGGATGTGAGAAGGGATGGAGTTCCATAAGGATGAGGATAATGAACGATATATCATAAGTTTGGTGGACCTTATTTTTAAATCAGAAGATCTGGAACGAGTATTGCGGGAGCGAACAGAGGATTTGAATTGGAGGAGCTCGGAGATGTATGAAGTTCGGATAATTAACCTCAATATTGAATAAATATGATAATAAATTTATAAGTAATGAATAATATTAATGGATGAAATATTCAATATAATAAAATGAAATATAATAAAATTAAAGTACAATGGTTTCTATAAAAATGCAATGAAGAAGTAAGGTATGGAGGGCGGCTAGCGGTGAGCTTTCACACAGCGGGACTTGTCCTCTACACTTCTTACATAGCCAACTCCTCACCATCTATTGCATTTCTTTCTGTTTATTTTTATTTATTTATTTTTATAATAATAACTATGTCATATTATTTTTATTTTCGTTAACCAGAACTCGTATTGATTTTTTTTTTCTCGGAAATGCCTAGGAAGAAACGTGACAATAAACAGAATATATCTGCTTCAGATTTTGATTATAATGTGATTCTTTCGCATTGGGATCCACAATATATTATAGCACAGCATAGAAACCTTAGAGGCCGTGTTTTATCAAACTATTAACATCCGCCTAAAACTTCGTTAATGACATCATGTTTTCGTAAACTATAACTTTTTATGAAGAGAAAAATAGTTGGGTTGATCAGTCAAGTAAGAAGGCAAAAATCTCCAAAAAGGTTGATGGAGAATGCTCATGCTCAAATCACTTCTCCATCAACCTTTTTGGATACAGCCCTGATGAAGGCCTGAACTTCAGGTAGAAACGTCGGTAAATGTCAAAATAAATATTATCTTTTATTTTTGCCTTCTTATTTGACTGATCACCCCAACTATTCTTCTCTTCATTTATTCACGACAGTCAACCATTTACCCACGATTATAACTTTTTATTTACGAAAATTCTCGAAATTGGAGATTAGCAAACTTTGTCAGTTTAATTAGGTACTAAAAACTCATGAACACTCATTTGCTTTCCAATTGAATCTTAATAAATGAATCTAAACATACTGATACGTTTCGCTTGATCTCCACCTCTAATATGTCAAAATAACGAGGTTACATAGGCCAAACGGTCGAATTTGTTTTAGGTCACATTTGTTGTCTATTTTGTGGTTAAATTATCTTAAGATTTAAGTGGAAAGCAAATAGGTATTTATTCAGTTTTAAGTACCTCCGTTAAGTTAATTAATTTAATGAGAAAATATTCCCATTTCTGAAAATATTTCTCGATAAAAAATTTTTTGGTTATTATAAGATGAAGTCATTTACCAAGTTTTAAGCACTTGCCGGAAATGATATTTATTTTTGCGGACGTTTCAGTCCTTTATCAGGGCTTAAGAAAGACCAGGTAACGACAGGTATGATAAATAATTAACATTAAAATGAAAATAATAATAATATAAGAATATCTTATAAATAAATAATAACGGCAACAAAGATGGGGACTAATGAAATAATCATAATGAATAAAATAAACATAATGAAATCAGGTAACAAAAGAATTTCATTCATTTTTTTACCTAATTTCATTATGTTTATTTTATTCATTATGATTGTTGCCGTTATTATTTATTACATGAGTTTCCTCTCTGTTACTTCTTTATTATTATGTCATATTATTATTTTCTTTTTAATGTTAATAATTTCTCATACCTATTGTTACCTGGTCTTTCTTTAGCTCTGATAAAGGCCTGAAATTTGGACCGAAACGACAGAAAAAATAAAAATAAATATAATTTTTTTTTTACTTATAATTTTTTTTTTCACTGAATACCCCAAACAACTTATCTTCAAGTTTCACTTCAGTCGATCATCTATCCACTACGAGTAGGAAACTTCGAAAGAAATGTGTCGAACTGCATTTTAGAGACGCACGATCTCTATTTGAGCATTATTTTTTTGATTTATATAGGATGATTAACTGCTATTTGTTATAACTGCTACTGCTGATAACTGTTACTATATAATACCTGAGGTACTGTATTTGAATCGACCGATAATTTGTATATAGCCTCCTTTCCCTTATTGTGATATAGAATACCTGATACAGTTTAATGTCGCAATACTGTATTGTAACATGTGCAAGGCAAGAGCTACTCCTCCTGCCCCAGACTATA
Organism: Nezara viridula; assembly: GCA_928085145.1. Taxonomy (NCBI): domain Eukaryota; kingdom Metazoa; phylum Arthropoda; class Insecta; order Hemiptera; family Pentatomidae; genus Nezara; species Nezara viridula. The sequence goes on from OV725079.1 coordinate 166,913,201, forward strand.
ATAGCTCCGAGGAGAGATATCGTGGATAAGAGTTCGTGACCCGGGCGGACGTTTCGACAGCAGCGTCACGAGCTGCTTCAGGCTTTCCTCCAGGCCCGGTTCTCTAGCTACCACTTAACCAGTCGGCTCTCCGATCTCTAGTCTCCATTCTGCCGCGTTTAGCGGTTTTCTAATGTATTAAAATTGTGGCTTTCTAAAAAAAAATAATAATTTCTGTCCTTAAGATCTTAATTGAAAAATAATTACAGCATGATAATATTTAAAAAAAAGAACTAGTATGGTACGCTCATCACACAAACTTTCGCTAACCAGTCTATCTTGAGTAGAATAGTTATTTTCTTTTGTAGGGTAGAGAAAGTAAAAACAATAGACGATATAACCTATTCACTTAAAAAAATTAATTACCATACTAAAAATGAGGCTGGCTTCAAAATATTGAAGGAATACACGAATGTTAAAAAATAATGCATTTTTACTCCACAAACATAAAAAAAAAAAAAACGCTGCAAATTATTTCACAATGGTTTATTATTTCCAAACAACTGTACATCTAAAGTAACATTACCTTCCTAGTTACAAAGAAAAATAAATAAAAGATGATTCCAATGATTGGACTAAACTTTTCTTTTTAATCATTAGTAATATGCAAAAAAAAAAATAGAATTACTTCAGTAACACATTCAAAATTTAAAAACCTAACAAAGGATACAACATTTGCAGTAGAACACATAAAAAAAATAATAAACCAAAAAACTGGAGACCATATCTTGCTCTAATTGTCCGATTATAAAGATTTTTTTTTTGTTTTTTAGGAAATTCCGTAAACTTTTAAAAAACATACAATATCGAAAAAAAAGTAAACTTTGTGAGTTATTCAGAATTTACCAACCCTCGTAAAAAAAATTTCCAGCTTCTTTTCGTTAAAGTATGTTAAATAGATAAATTTAAAGGGCATCGAGAAAATGACTTTAGCGAAGTTTCATTCAAATCGGTACATTCGTTTAGGAGCTACAGTCTATAGTAACGCAGGTTTTTCGGCCGCAATTTTGAAAGTAAAATGCGGATAGTAATGTGGATGGAGGAGGATCATCGACGGCTGACCTCTGATTTAATATCCAAATTTGGAAATAAAACTATCCTGTAGTTTCGGAGAAAATGTGCGGACGGCGGAACGCGGACGGACAAAAAAAACTGTATTCGTTTTTCGAATTCTACGCACCCTGAAACGTGAAACCTCAAATTTTGAGAGATGTTTAAGTTATTGAATTTTTTGGTCGATCAAAATGGTTGATTATTGAAATAAACCAAAAATGTTTGAATTGATAAAATGTGAATGATTTGTAAAACTCCTGGACTTATCTTAAACATCTACCACGATACACATTGAAAAAGAAAATGTTAACATTAGTAGATAGACATTATTTAAAATATATGTCCCCCAGGGGTAAAAGACAACATATTTATTTTTTTTTAATAATTTATTAATTAAGAAACAAATGTTAATAGCTCAAAGTTATGGAATATTGGCTACCCGAACAAATACAAAAATGTGACATGGCATTCTTTAGAGATGGGCAAAATTGTACTCTGAGTAAAAAGTAGAATTACAGAGTAATTTACTCAAATACTCGCCCGGTTCGAGTATCGAGTACTTCAATCACTACTCGACCTCATGATTGACAAGTACAAAAAGTAATCAGCTGGCCTCGTGAGTACTTTCTATTTTCAAATCTACTCAGCAATATTTTACTCTGAGTACTTTTCAAGTAATCGAGTATTTCATTATAAAAATTACAGGAGTAGAATATTTAATATTTCTTCCATATTTAAGTCCATTGTTATATTATGGGGGTATAGTTTTTTTAAATAGTATCGATATTAATGTAAATCGATAAAATAAAGAATTATTAAAATATTTTGGATTTAATCAACTTTGGGGACCATTTTTTTTTTTTTTTTTACACCACTTGCTTTTATGATAATGCTGTCGGATTTGAGATAGTGCCCTCGGGCCCCGACTTTTTTAAGTTTTTGTGTCGATATCAGGGTCGATTAGTATGTTTTGGGGGGCGCTTTTTATGAAAATAATATCGAATTTGGGAATAGGCCCCCCGGGCCCCGACTTTTTTTAAGTTTTTGTGTTAAATCGATATCAGGGTCGATTATTGTGTTTTGGGGGGCGCTTTTTAAGAAAATGATATCGAATTTGGGATTGGGCCCCCCAGGCCCCGACTTTTTTTATCTTTTTGGATTAAATCGATATCAGGGTCGACTATTAGGTTTTGGGGGACGCTTTTTATGAAAATGATATCGAAATTGGGATTGGGGCCCCCTGGCCCCGACTTTTTTTAACTTTTTGGATTAAATCGATATCAGGGTCGACTATTAGGTTTTAGGGGTTGCTTTTTAGGAAAATGATATCGAATTTGAGATTGGGCCCCCTGGGCCCGACTTTTTTTAACTTTTTGGATTAAATCGATATCAGGGTCGACTATTAGGTTTTGGGGGTGCTTTTTATGAAAATGATATCGAATTTGAGATTGGGCCCCCCGGGGCCCGACTTTTTTTAACTTTTTGGATTAAATCGATATCAGGGTCGACTATTAGGTTTTAGGGGGTGCTTTTTATGAAAATGATATCGAATTTGAGATTGGGCCCCCCGGGCCCGACTTTTTTTAACTTTTTGGATTAAATCGATATCAGGGTCGACTATTAGGTTTTAGGGGGTGCTTTTTATGAAAATGATATCGAATTTGAGATTGGGCCCCCCGGGGCCCGACTTTTTTTAACTTTTTGGATTAAATCGATATCAGGGTCGACTATTAGGTTTTAGGGGGTGCTTTTTATGAAAATGATATCGAATTTGAGATTGGGCCCCCCGGGCCCGACTTTTTTTAACTTTTTGGATTAAATCGATATCAGGGTCGACTATTGGGTTTTAGGGGTTGCTTTTTATGAAAATGATATCGAATTTGAGATTGGGCCCCCGGGCCCGACTTTTTTTAACTTTTTGGATTAAATCGATATCAGGGTCGACTATTAGGTTTTAGGGGGTGCTTTTTATGAAAATGATATCGAATTTGAGATTGGGCCCCCCGGGGCCCGACTTTTTTTAACTTTTTGGATTAAATCGATATCAGGGTCGACTATTAGGTTTTAGGTCAACTATTATATTTTAGGGGAAGCTTTTTATGAAAATCATGTCAGATTACGAATCATTTTCATACATTTTGAGATAGTGCCCCGGGGCCCGACTTTTTGTAACCTTTCGGATTTAATCGATATCAATTTTGATTATGAGGTTTTGGGGGACACTTTTTATGAAAACGATGTCGGATTTTTTATTTATATAATCCGTCCCCTAAAACATAATAGACGGCTCTGATATCGACTAATTCCAAAAAGTGAATCCACTGGGTGCAATCTCAAATTCGACCGTATTTTCATAAAAAGCACCCCCTAAAACCTAATAGTCGACCCTGATATCGATTTAATTCAAAAAGTTTAAAATAGTTGGGACCCGGGGGGCCCCATCTGAAATTCGATATCATTTTCATAAAAATCACCCCCAAAACCTAATAGTCGAACCTGATATCGATGTAATTCAAAAAGTTTAAAAAAGTCGAGGCCCGAGGGGCCCAATCCCAAATTCGATATCATTTTCATAAAAAGCACCCCCTAAAACCTAAAAGTCGACCCTGATATCGATTTAATCCAAAAAGTTAAAAAAAGTCGGGCCCGGGGGCCCAATCTCAAATTCGATATCATTTTCATAAAAAGCAACCCCTAAAACCTAATAGTCGACCCTGATATCGATTTAATCCAAAAAGTTAAAAAAAGTCGGGCCCGGGGGCCCAATCTCAAATTCGATATCATTTTCATAAAAAGCACCCCCTAAAACCTAATAGTCGACCCTGATATCGATTTAATCCAAAAAGTTAAAAAAAGTCGGGCCCGGGGGGCCCAATCTCAAATTCGATATCATTTTCATAAAAAGCGCCCCCTAAAACCTAATAGTCGACCCTGATATCGATTTAATCAAAAAGTTAAAAAAAGTCGGGCCCGGGGGCCCAATCTGAAATTCGATATCATTTTCATAAAAAGCACCCCCTAAAACCTAATAGTCGACCCTGATATCGATTTAATCCAAAAAGTTAAAAAAGTCGGGGCCCGGGGGGCCCAATCTCGAATTCGATATCATTTTCATAAAAAGCACCCCCTAAAACCTAATAGTCGACCCTGATATCGATTTAATCCAAAAAGTTAAAAAAAGTCGGGACCCGGGGGGCCCCATCTGAAATTCGATATCATTTTCATAAAAATCACCCCCAAAACCTAATAGTCGAACCTGATATCGATGTAATTCAAAAAGTTTAAAAAAGTCGAGGCCCGAGGGGCCCAATCCCAAATTCGATATCATTTTTATAAAAAGCACCCCCTAAAACCTAATAGTCGACCCTGATATCGATTTAATCCAAAAAGTTAAAAAAAGTCGCGGCCCGGGGGCCCAATCTCGAATTCGATATCATTTTCATAAAAAGCACCCCTAAAACCCAATAGTCGACCCTGATATCGATTTAATCCAAAAAGTTAAAAAAAGTCGCGGCCCGGGGGGCCCAATCCCAAATTCGATATCATTTTTATAAAAAGCACCCCCTAAAACCTAATAGTCGCCCTGATATCGATTTAATCCAAAAAGTTAAAAAAAAGTCGCGGCCCGGGGGGCCCAATCTCGAATTCGATATCATTTTCATAAAAAGCGCCCCCTAAAACCCAATAGTCGACCCTGATATCGATTTAATGCAAAAAGTTTAAAATAGTCGGGACCCGGGGGGCCCAATCTGAAATTCGATATCATTTTCATAAAAAGCAACCCCTAAAACCCAATAGTCGACCCTGATATCGATTTAATCCAAAAAGTTAAAAAAAGTCGGGGCCCGGGGGGCCCAATCTCGAATTCGATATCATTTTCATAAAAAGCACACCCTAAAACCTAATAGTCGACCCTGATATCGATTTAATCCAAAAAGACAAAAAAAATTGATGCCCGGGGGGCCCAATCCCAAATTCGATATCATTTTCAAAAAAAGCGCCCCCCAAAACATAATAGTCGACCCTGATATCGATTTAATTCAAAAAGTTTAAAATAATCGGGACCCGGGGGGCCCAATCTGAAATTCGGTATCATTTTCATAAAAATCATCCCCCAAACCTAATAGTCGAACCTGATATCGATTTAATTCAAAAAGATTAAAAAAGTCGAGGCCCGGGGGCCCCAATCCCAAATTCGATATAATTTTCATAAAAAGCGTTCCCCAAAACCTAATAGTTGACCCTTATATCGATTTAATCCAAAAAGATAAAAAAATTCGAGGCCCGGGGGGCCAAATCCCAAATTCGATATCATTTTCTTAAAAAGCGCCCCCCAAAACACAATAATCGACCCTGATATCGATTTAACACAAAAACTTAAAAAAAGTCGGGGCCCGGGGGCCCATTTTCGAATTCGATAGCATTTTCATAAAAAGCGCCCCCCAAAACATAATAGTCGACCCTGATATCGATTTAATTCAAAAAGTTAAAAAAAGTCGGGGCCCGGAGGGCCCATTTCAAATTCGATAGCATTCTCATAAAAAGCGCCCCCCAAAACATAATAGTCGACCCTGATATCGATTTAATTCAAAAAGTTAAAAAAAAGTCGGGGCCCGGAGGGCCCATTTTCAAATTCGATAGCATTCTCATAAAAAGCGCCCCCCAAAACATTATAGTCGACCCTGATATCGATTTAATTCAAAAAGTTAAAAAAAAGTCGGGGCCCGGAGGGCCCATTTTCAAATTCGATAGCATTCTCATAAAAAGCGCCCCCAAAACATAATAGTCGACCCTGATATCGATTTAATTCAAAAAGTTAAAAAAAGTCGGGGCCCGGGGGCCCAATCTCAAATTCGATATCATTTTCATAAAAAGCGCCCCCCAAAACATAATAGTCGACCCTGATATCGATTTAATTCAAAAAGTTAAAAAAAGTCGGGGCCCGGGGGCCCATTTTCAAATTCGATATCATTTTCATAAAAAGAGCCCCCAAAACATTATAGTCGACCCTCATATCGATTTAATACAAAAAGTTAAAAAAAGTCGGGGCCCGGGGGCCCATTTTCAAATTCGATAGCATTTTCATAAAAAGCGCCCCCCAAAACATAATAGTCGACCCTGATATCGATTTAATTCAAAAAGTTAATAAAAGTCGGGTCCCAGGGGGCGCAATCTCACATTCGATATCATTTTCATAAAAAGCGCCCCCCAGAACATAATAATCGACCCTGATATCGATTTAGTGGAAAAAGTTATGAAAATTCGATGCCCGGGGGCACTATCTAAAATCCGACAGTATATTTTTCTATAAAAAGGGTCCCCCAAAACATGATGGTCAGTCTAATATCGATTAATGGGGGCTCGGGGTTGGTCAGGTCGAATATGGCTGCTATTATTGAAGGAAATAAAAGAAAACATTTTTACTCTTTATAATAATGACGGAGTAGTTGAAAAATAAAAAGTACTCTTTGTAGAAATAGGGCTGAGTACTTTCTGTAATTCGATATGATACCGCGAGTATTTTCTGTACTTAACTAAATCATGATTGACGCTGCGTGAGTACTCTCAGTACTCGCCGCTGCCAGGCCGAGTACAGAAACTACTCGATACTTTTTCCTAATAAAATTACTCAAATCATGAAAGTAATCGAGTACTGCCCATCTCTAGCATTCTTTACCTCCAGTTAATAGATATAATACTATAGATTGTACAAATATTAGTAAATCCTCAACGTTTCGAAGATTATGTGTAAGCGAAATATGTGGGTAGTTAAACTAACAACAAATAACAAATGCCAGGAGGATCGAGAAAAGTCGGGCGCCCTCGACTGTTTTCGATTTAACAGTTTCTATGACTGACCCTTATTCCACCTTCAAAAGTCATAAATTATTCGTGATGTTTCTTTATTACTCTTCAACTGTACTGTATTTATTCCACTTTAAGAAAAACTTTCTCGTTTAATAAGCTTGAGGTCCATACCCATTAATAGTTCGTGGTACAGACCCCTTTTTATCAAATTATTAACATCCGGCTGAAACTTCGTAAATAGATTTATCATAACCTACAAATATTTTATTTACGAAAATTTTCTGAATTCGGACGTTTTCAATCTGGAGGTCGGCAAACTTTGTCTATCTAATTAGGTACTAAAAACTCGTTAATATCCATTTGATTTCCACTATAATCGCGATAAAAAAGGTGACCTTCAAAAATATTGAGCCATTAGGCGTGACCTACCACTCCCAAAGTGTCATAATTTTTGTAGGCCACCTTTTCTATCGATTTTGTTATCAGATTATCTTGTGATCCTAGTGGAAAACAAATGTATCTTTATGAGGTTTTAGTACCCTGATTAAATAGACAAAGCTTGCTGACTTCCAGATTGAAAACGCCCCAATTCCGAAAATTATCGTAAATAAAATATTTGTAGGTTGCGAATATTAATAATTTGATTAAAAAAAAAGAGGGGGTCTGTACGACGGATTATAAATGTATTAAAGGTAAAGGGTGATAAAAAAAATCGCAAATAATTTATAACTTTGTTTTAAACGGAACTTGCTCTGTTTGTCCGCTCTCGAGTCCTCTTTAAATAGTTTTAGAAATGACAAATTCTACTTTCCTTTAAAGTAAATGTTATCTAATTTACTAATAGAAAACAATGTTTGATTTCTTTAATCAAATATTATTTAGGTTATCGTTTCATATTCAACAAAATACGTGACTTGTTAAAATAAACACAAATCTTAAATTTCTTACTTTTCTGCTGAAAATTGGGCAATTGTTTATATGATTTTTTTGTAGATCTTAATGCATAGAAGCATTAGAAGTACACAAAAATAAATTATATTAAGTATTTATTATCTAATTATTTTCTCAGTATTTATTTATTATAAAGAAAAGTTTATGAATATTGTTGCACTATAAAAACAAATTTGAAACATGTAATTAAGTCTTAATTAAATCCCTTGATTCAAAAAATAAGATCTCTTATCAGTATTTTGTTAATAACCTTTTATTTATAATTAAATATTTTCTTTGTTGTTCTTAGAAAAAAAAAACATAAACTAACATTGAATATATAATTACAGACAATATTAAATATATATAACCACTTTACATACTATATTACGCAATCTCTATATGATAGTTCTTTTTTAGCTATTAATGTGAGATATACCACAGTTATCTGATATTTTCTCCGATATTTGATGCCTGTATTGTCTAAGCGTTTATGGCTTATTTATTTCTCGCTATTTGGAAAACTCTAAGATTTTAAAATATAAAAATAATTACTTTCTTTATAACGAGCCAAGTTACTAAACATAAAACGAAAATGACTGAGTTATCTTATTTTATTCTGAATACAAAAGCTTCTCTGTAGCTTCTCTCGTAACTTTCACATCTTTACATTGCACCGCTAAATGTTATATTATGTTAGCGAAATGAGTTTTTAATGTTCGCTAACGATTATGTAACAAAGTATCGTTACATTAAGTTGATACGGCTTCGCTGCAACGCTCCGTTGCTTATCTGATGTAATTTCTGTAATTTGAAACTATATTCATTACGAGATTTGTCGAGTGTTTATTATTTCTAATTATTTAGCTTGCTTACCATTCGATTGTCCCAGCTTATCCTGTTTCATAAACGTCTTGGTGTCGAACATCTGTCATTTTTAAAAATATGAGAAAAAACAAATTTTAGTAACATAGCTTCAATTTATACCAATTCTAATTTTAGTTTTTCTTAATGCAACTTGAACATTCTTAAATAAATTCATAAGAAATAGTTTGAGTTGAACCAATAAAACAACAATTGACTTTTTCTCCACTTTTTGAAAATGACAGATGTCCTTTGATTTGAAGCGACTCATGTACTTATGTACATTATAATTATATTAAATAAAATTGTACTTCTACATTTAAATTTTGGAACTTCTTCTCTTCTGAGGAAAAAAAAAAACATTAAACATCGTCACGTTAAAATTGGAAAATTTATGTCTCTAAAATGCTAACAAAGAATAAAATAACCCGTCAACATTTGCCAATGCAGTGATTTACTGAACTGAGATTATACGATTGGACGTCATGGAGTAAGTAATCTTGGGGTTGTTTTCTTTTCTCTCCTGATGATTTCTGCATTGGCAAAACTTGGACGGGTTGTTTTATTCTTTGCTTGCATTTCAGAGAAATAAGGCTGTGTGTAGTCGAAAATTTTCTAATTATGATATAACATCGATTTTATGTCTCTTGAAGAACTTTTACTCGTTTAAGTTTTTAAATATTCAATTATTTATCTCATTCCAACTTCTTTTTTTTTTATCTTAGCTTCTCATGTTTAATACATTTAAACCAAAAACAGATTTTAAAAAAAAAAATTACATTACCTTGATTTATCGTTTTCAAAATGATATCCGCTGATATAAAAATTATTTGATTCTTATTGAAGCTCCTTTAGTGTTGTTAAATGAGTGTTTGAGTTATCGTATTTTTAATTATTTATTAATTATTATTGCCTTAAATTAGTTTTAAATTTTCATTACATTGTACTAATTCATGATTTATTTTCAGTTACAGGTAAGAAAATGACCGTTGCTTAAGGAATCACTATTATTAAGGTAAAGGAATAATGCTTGTATATATTTTTGCTTGAATTTTGTAACAATGTTTAACAGAAGGTGGGAGTAGATAAAACTATTTAGTTAATTTAATGATTAATATAAGAAAGCTCTAGAAGTAAATTGTGTACCAATCATTACAGTTTGAAGATAATTAAAAAAAAAAAGATTTTTTTAAAGATGTCTCGAAACCTCTGATAGAAATATTTCAAAGACATATCAACTTAGAAAAAAATTAAAGAAGGATTTTGAGGACATAAATTTTGCAATAATTATATAAAATTATGTTTATATGGATCACATAATAATGATATATCAATATTCAATTTGAAAATGGGCAAATTTGACCAAAACGTCTTCAAGAAATTTAAAGGAATTAAAGCATTGAATAAACGTATAAGGATAAAATAAAGTATTTTCCTCGCTATTATAAATTTTATTAAGTATGGTAAAGTTAAATAATCAACAGAAAAAGTTTGAGTTGAATCTAAACAACGAAAATTGACATTTTCTCAACTTTTTCAAAATGACAGATGTCCGTCATTGATATGAACTCACTCATATCTTGCCACATTGATTCTAATCCTATATATTATTTCTAAAAGGTGTTTTTTTTTTTTTCTGTACGCTATAACTTCGTAAATTCGTCATCAAATCCAATGATTGACCACTTCAAGATATTCTTCTACTTCACTTTTGAAAAATACCCGAATTTTACACTCTCCGACTCTTTAGAAAAATACACTCTCCGAAATTTCTGGAAAAGAAAAGTTATGAATGAAAAGAAACTTTATTCGCGAAAAACTCAAAAAGTATGCATTTTTCCTTGATTGTACCCATGATAATTATAAACATTACTAAATTACCTACAAAACAAAAGAAACTCGTAAAAATCTATTAGAAATATGTATACTTTAAACAATTTGTATTGACGGAAGGAGTAAAGTGGATTGAAATATTTTTTTAAGGAGAAACAGAGGTGAGATTTATATTTCGCATTTCGAAAGACCCTCGAATAAGAATTTTCATTGCAATCGAATAGTAAATTTTTTTCCTACTTATTTGTGCCTTTGTTATTTTTTCGAAAATCACATAAAGAGTGTGAAAATCACAAATATTTAACTCCAATATTCTTCCACCTATTTACATGAAATTTTTTGGGGATTTAGGGCCTTAAACTACACGAAATCACACAAACCGTACCTTCCTAAATAATTCAGAACTCAAGTTACAAAATAAAAACCTATTAGGAGTTTTTATTTATTTACTCCTTATATGCGTGTTAAATGAAAAAGTTATTTATACGTTCTCGAAGAACGATAATTCAGTTTTCCAACGGTTGTAGAGACATTGAATTAGGATAAAATTCTGAGGAGTCATGAATGTTTTAGTTAAATAGAGGCAAAAATATCATAATGAAAAGTGAAGTCTTTGCCATGACGGCTATCTCAGCACAGCTCTTCTGTCCTATATATTATTTCTAAAAGGTTAATATATTATTTCTATAATTTAAACAATTTGATTTTATTGAAGGAGTAAAGTGTGTTGAAATATTTTTTTAAGGTGAAACAGAGTTTAGATTTTGAATTTCGCATTCCGAAAGACTCTCGAATACTAATTATTGTACCCATGATAATTAGAAAGATTAATAAATTACCTACAAAATAAAAAAAAATCCAACAATTATTAACAAAGATACAGTCCATTAGTTTTGGTATACTTAATAATGTCTTCCTCTTTAAAGATATTTCATTTAGGAGTAGAATAGTCTACTACACGTTTTTTTCCTGGCTGATATATTAACATTATTATTTCTTAAAGACATTCGGTTGTTCTTAATTTTTTTTTTTTTTAATAATTTAGAAAATCCCATGATCGGGACATTATTTTGTCTTTATTACTTTTATTATTTTTCCATTCAGCGTTTAAAAATAGATCCTAGCAAAGCAATTTGTATAAATATTTTGGTCTATTATGTTTAATGGAATATTGTATTCGGCAAAAAAAAAATATTAATTCCTTCCTTACATAATACATAGGAACTACTTATTTCCATATATTTTTGCTATTTCTTCACTAAACAAAATTTTCTACAAATTTTTCGCATGGGCCAACTAGTAATATATTATTGAAGTATGTTAGTCGATTGTTCTACGTATCACATGAGATAAATAATCAGGAAGCAGCCATTTTAATATTTGCTAGTATTGCTTTTTTTTCTACTCAAACATGTGGATCATCACAGCATGAATACTTGAACACCTTCAGTACTGCAAAGGCCCTGATGATTACCCATATATTTGGGTTGAAACGTCGGCAATAGAAAACAAATCTTAAAATGACATCTTCCTAATTATTCAACTCCTGTGATTCAAAAAATAATTTAATGCTATAGAAAATATATTCGATTACAATTAATCGATTATTAACATATAAATTAATAATTTATTTATTTACAAATGGTAATTTAACGCTATAGAAAATATATTCAATTAAAAATAATCGACTCTTAACTCGATGTCCCTAAAGGCGCGTTAACGATAATTGATATCGACTCTGGAAGCCGGTAATTGTTGCAGCCTCATCAGCAATTGTAATGTCATTGTCTATTCCTTAACGAGCTAGGAGGTCGATGAATCGAATTTATTATTTTAGTGACATTTATTTGTTAACAGAGTTTTGCAATATTCAAAAAAGTGTATTTGTAATGCAAAGTCTAGTATCCTCTACGATTCTTGTATTTTTTACTTATTAATGAATGATTATTATTTGTAATTAGCATATTATTTTTTCCGGGTTAGGGGTTTAAATTAACAACTCAAAACAATTTCAATGGCTGAATAAGAATTTATAACCTTCTGATTGATTAATTCTAAAAGGATTTTTTTTTTCAAAAGTTTAATCAAAACGTTGTAGGAACATTAAGCAATGAATAATGTCTTTAATGGTAAAATAAATAATTGGCGGAAATTATTTTTTGAAGGATAACTAATTAAAATGAATTCCTCTTCTTACATAAATGAGAATGCTTTATAATTTTTGTAAGTTTAAATACAGAAAAATCATTTTTTTTTTTAAATCTGCTCATATATCTTTATCCTATGAAACAACATAACTCCAAACAATACAATTTTTTATGTTGGGCTATATAATTAGAACTAGTATTGTCCAAAATTGGTCTTGGTCTTTCAAGGACCAAGAATTCCTAACTCGTGCAAGACCAAGACCAATACTGCTAAAAAAAAAATCGATTTTTGAATAAAAATTAAGGCAAGATAAGAAATCAAAGCAATAGTTACTAATACTTGACGATTTTATTTACTTTATGTAAAGAACTGGTATAACCAATATACTTTTGCATTTAAATTTTCTAATTTTTCATTAGGGCTTAGTTAGGTTTCTCTTATCTAAAAACTTAATACAGTAATCGCTATGGTAATAATCTCATAGGTAACTGCAAGACTTTTGCGCAAGACCAAGACTGAGTACACAAAGACTCGTCTCGGTATTGTATTTGGACAACACTAATTAGAACTATTATTATACAAATAATAAAATTTTGGAAATTTATTATATTAGTGTAATATTATTCTATCTATTCAAATAGCTTATATCATACTATGACGTCCACTCGACTAAACACGTATTTCTGACAATTATGACGTGATAAAACATGTTTTCCAAAATATTACAGGTGCGTATTTTTTCCACCGGATGAGTGATGTGGTAAACAATTTTTTGGTCCTATTCAAACAATGAAAAAACATCGAATTTTGCAATAAAGGGCATCTTATATCTACAAAATTAAAGTAAATTTAAAAAAAATCAAATTAATTTTTTATTCATGAAACTTTAAATTGAAGGGGCAGAATTTGACATTACATTCAACTATAAAATTGACGGCGGGAAATGCTTTTTATTTCTCTATGGCAAAACTACTACATTTTTTTATTTTGTGTATTTAAAATACATAATAAATTGCATTTCTGAATTTAAGTATATTATTTATATTTTATATTTTAATTGTATCAATGCCAATTCTTTCCCAAATTTTAGATTTTTTTCATAATATTTTTGATATTAAGCAATATTTCTTATGTAATAAAATAAAATATGTTAAATAACTAAATATAAAAGAAAATATTTGATAAATATATACGATAGATCAGAATAAATTTATGTAACATACTCATTACTGCCGGTCAAATTTTAAGAAGAAGATTGAATTACAAACAATGTATTTTATAAGGATGACGAATACTCATGATACGCAATTTTGTTGTTTATTAGGATTACCGATGTTTCGACTTAACCAGGTGGGTTTTCATCAGGACAACGGAGTTTAAACTTATTAGTCTAGCAATGCCCTGATGTTGACCACGGCATGATTGGGTTGAAATCTCGGCAACCTTAACAAATTACATATCCAGATTATTTGTCATCTTCACAATTTTAACAGCCAGCTAAAAACTATATTTTATATTCAACTTCTCCAATTCAAATACAAAATGCGTATTTTAAAATACTTCTTTTTAAACAGTGCCCAAGCCTGGTATACAGTTTGTTCTGTATCTCGTTTTTTCGATACCCGAAGTCGCTATAACCAATCATTTGATCTTGAAATTATATATTTTTAACTTTCACGATTTAGTGGGCTCGCTATCGCACGATCGATCTCAATAAAACAACAAAAAGGTGCAATTCCGTTTGGCAATCCATGGTCAAGCCAGTTAAGGCATGTCCTGGAAACATTTCTATCTCCCTTCTCATTTTCTTTTCTTTAGTTATTATAATTTGTAATTTAATAAAATGTTACATGCAATCAATAAGTAAAAAAAATAGTTGTCCTCCAACTATAATACACATACCTCACTTTTATAAAAACTTCCTTGTTTACTAAGTTTTAAGTACAAATTCATTACATTGAGGTTTATTAGGGAAAAGATTAAGATTCAAGTGGTAAAAAAAATGATTTTATATCCTTTCATCTAAAAAAACAACAACATGTTTTCAGCAAAAATGACTATAATAGCTTTGCAATAATTTATTGTAGTCATTTTTTCCTGGCAATTATGTTTATTAAAATACATGCCAGGACAAGGAAAAACAAGAAATAAAATATAAATAAGAAGTTTTGTTATTTATTCTACCAAAAAACATTTCCACTCCACTACATCATGACGTTTCGGGATCACTTTTATCTTCAGACAGTATCCTCATCCTATAACGTCTTATCCTATCCAAGATTTTTTCATATTGTTTATTTTTTTTTTTTACTTAGTATCTGACTTGGCTCTCCATAGAGGAGACTACAATATAATTTTCAAGGAATATGACAGTAAAAAATATAATAAATAATATGACAAATCTTATAGAAGATAAGATGATGTAGGATGAGGATTTGTCTGAAGATGGGCTATAAAATTGGATCCCGAAACGTCATGATGTAGTGGATTGGAAATGTTTTTTGGGAGAATAAATACAGTAACAAAAATTCTTACTTATGTACCTCCAAAATAAGTATCTTCCTTAGGATTAATGAAGAAATAAATAAAATCTTTGCAACAATTAATTGTAATCATTTTAAGTGGCAAGATATATTTTTTTTTTTCACAACTTGAGGTTAATCTCAAACTTATTATTTTTCTGATAACAGAACTTAGCTTAGTTTATCCGCTCAAAAGTTCTCTTTGAATGGTTTCAATAATGACAAATTCTATTTTTATTTTAAGTAAATTTTGTCTAGTTTACAGTAAAACAATTGCTAATTACTTATATTACATATTTCTTTAGATATTGCTTCCTTTTCAACAAAAAACACTACTTTAAAAAATACAAAATTTAAATTTTCTGTTTTTCTACCGAAAATCGGACCAATTTTTGTATAAACTTTTTTGTAGTACTTGAGGTGTTCTTTCAATCTAAATATTTCCCTTATTCTTTTTAAGGCTCATCAAAAAAAATAAATGTCTGGAACCTTTCAGAGAGAGATAAATCTTTGGAAAGTTATTATTGAACAAAAAAATAGCGTTAATTATTCCATAAGATTAAAGTTAGGCATAAAAAAGAATTATAAATAATATGTGAACGTGTTATCCAGGTGGTGGTGCATAATGATGATAGAATTATATTGTCAGAAATATACATATGTTACAGGTAAGATCGTAGCCAGCTCAAAACAGAAGGGAAAAGTTTTCAAACTTAAATTTCTTTCATTTATAATGTGGCCATTTTTCTTAATTAATTTCTTTTAAATTTTGGTTTATTATTTTCAATAATGAACCATTGTGATCGACCATAAAATTTAAAAACTTAAGCTCCTCTTAAAATTTGAGGTTTTACGTTTCAGGATACGTAGAATTCAAAAAACGAATAAAAATTTTTTTGTCAGTCCGCCATTCGCCCTCCGCGCATTTCCTCCGACACTGCTAGACCGATTTTTTTTCAAATTCGAATATAAAATCAGAGGTCACCCTTTTACTTTCAAAATAGCGGCCGAAAAACATGCGTTGCTGTACGAATGTACCGATTTCAATGAAAATTCTTTAAAGTAACTTTCTCGGCACCCTTTAAATTTATCTATATAGCATACTTCAACGAAATGAAGCTGGGGAAAAAGTTACAAAGGATGGTAGAATTAAATTCCGAATAACTCAAAAATTATACACTTTTTTGTCAATGTTGTATATTGTGTATGGTTTTTTTTTTTTTAAGTTTTTCGAAATTTCCTATAAAACAAAAAAAAGATCGTTAAAATTTTACAATTTGGAGCAAAGATATGGTCTCTAGATATTTTGTGTATGTTCTATTGCAATGGTTATATCCTTTCTTTTTTTAATTTAAATGTGTTATTGAAGTAATGCTAATTTTTGTAGCATATTACCATTGATTAAAAAAAAAAGTTTAGTCCAATAATTGTAATCACCTTTTATTTATTTTTCTTTGTAACTAGGAAGGTAATGTTACTTTAGATGTATAATTGTTTGGAAATAATAAACCATTGTGAAATAATTTGCAACGTTATGACAAAAAAAATTGTTAAAATAGGGCAATTTAGTCCAACACTTTTCAACATTTACTGCTCAGACATTCCACAACATTCTGAAACACTGTTGGCTACATCTGCTGATGACTCGGCAATTTTAACATCTAACAAGGATGCAGCTAAGGCTTCTCAGGTACTTCAAGAACACCTAGACGGCATAGCTTGTTGGGCTAAAAGGTGGAAAATAAAAATGAACGAGTCTAAGAGCCAATTAGTTTCATTTACACTTAAACATGGCTCTTGTCCTCCAGTGTTCTTTAATAATATCGCTCTACCACCTTCAAAAACTGTACGATATTTGGTTCTCCACTTGGACAAACGACTGACATGGACATACCACATAAAACAAAAAAGAAAAGAACTTAATCAGCGATACTTCTTTCTAGGCTACTTGACAGACGTTATAAATTATCTGTGACTAATAAATTAACTATTTTCAAAGTCCTCATTAAACCACTTTGGACATATAGGATAGAACTATGGGGAACAGCAAAAAAATCAAATATAAAAATCATGCAGTCATTCCAGTCAAAACGCTAATATCAACAACCAACTGGCATTTAATATATTTTTCAGATCTTTGTTATTTATGTGTATTTCCATCTAAAATTTATCGGTGTTAAAAGAATTAAGAAAAGAGAGTCAACTCATCTTGTCCGGTTGGGTACTAGGCTCATGACTTCATCGAAAATATCATTTAGATAATGAAGAGAAGAATGGTTGGGGTGCTCAGTCAAAAAAGGAAGGCAAAAAATAAATTATAATATTTATTTTTTACATATGCCGACGTTTCGACCTGAAGTTCAGGCCATCATCAGGGCTTTCTCCTTAAGTGCCAAAGTGAGAATGACATTTATTCTCACCTTGACACTTAAGGAGAAAGCCCTGATGATGGCCTGAACTTCAGGTCGAAACGTCGGCATATGTAAAAAATAAATATTATAATTTATTTTTTGCCTTCCTTTTTTGACTGAGCACCCCAACCATTCTTCTCTTCATTATCCACGACAGTCAACCAATTACCAATTATTTATATCATTTAGATATATTCTTATAATATAAATATTATATATAATACAATCATAATACATCAGTTCAGTAAATCATATCATAATCATATTCTGGAATAAGCATGCCTTGACATTTCATTCAATTCTCGTGGCGCTTTGAGAGAAACATCTACCGAATTCTGATTCCCACGAACAAGGGTCCACTTACCGCCAGTACCGGAACTACTACAATCGCTGCCCGATTTCCACAATCTTCCGCTATCGAGGAAGATCGCCCCAGAAGATCGCCGACGGACAATATGTACGACTTACATAAGATTCCTTCCCACGACTTTCACTGACGAACGCGCGTGTGTCCTAGGAGACCGAACTCCGCGATCTTACACTTTCCTCGCCGCGAATGGAAGCTTTTCCAAGGCCTACAGGAAATCTTCACACCTCGTGAATAACTTTCCAACTCTTTCACAACGACGTTCTTGACACCGAAATGGCTTGGGCGTGCTCGCTTCGCAGACTTCCTCCAGTTACTAATAGTTTATAATTTAGTAATGTCGAAAATTACCTACCACATACTTTTCATGACCACTTCCTCAGTCTTCTGCAATATGTCTGACCTTCAACTATTACTTTGTATTAACGTTTCAGTGATTTACTGGTCGTGATTTCATTAATACCATATTACTAAAATCTGAATTACAAAGATTGCCAACTTTAACAATAACGCACCGCATTATTTAATTAATGGAGGAAAATATCATCAGACATTTTTTTAGAAGAATCCAAAACACAACTTTAAGCTTTTCCAGTAGCAGTAAATAACTTTTTTTTTAAACTTATTTATTGAAAAATATTACAATCTGTCTCAAGGATATTTATAATAGTGTTCAGAGATCACATTCACACTCTATGTACAATAAATAAAATAAATTATAATAAAATAATAAATATTAATTTTTCCGATGTGGAATCAACTGAAGAAAATTTCCATGGCAGAATATCTTGTTTCATTTGTGATTTGTTTGTCATTCGCATGTATCTCATTTTTTCCAAAGACTTCTCCAATCAGTCTTTCAGGTAGTTTATCATGTCTAAGAATTTTCTTCAAGAAGGTGGTAGAAACCAGTTAAATACCTAAAAAAAAAAAATGATATAACTAACTTACTTTTTTTGGCCGAATTTTATTTTTTAACCAAAATTTAAGTATCGATTTTGAATTTTAATTTCATTCTATACCAGCAGGCGAGATTTTTGCATTCAGATTGGAATAAATTCTCTGGAAAGAGAACCTAGGAAAATATGGATTTTTTAACAAAAACAAAGATTAGGGATGATTTTTTAAAATATTTTACTTCTAAATATTTTCAAAATTTTGAAAAACATTATTGAACAACTTTGTTTCATAACATTCATATTTCATTAATCATTGTCTTTACTTTTCGATGATGCTGAAGACCGTTTTAATGTAATTGAGGCGTCTTAAAAAAATAATTTTTAAATTTTACTATTTTAAAAGCTACGGAGTTGAGTTTGGGGCTCTATAAGGGATCTTCCAACCATCGAATTCCTATCGCATCCAATCCTTACAATCCAAAATACTTTGTAAAATTTTCAATGCCCCGTATTTCGTCATAAATAAAACCATTCATAAAGACCTAATGTCCCATATGCCGTTAATTTAGCCCGAGCCAGATACCTATCCTTTCATGATAAACTCCAGTTCCATCCGAATCCATTTGTTTCCAGCCTTGCTTCTTCCTCGATTCCTGATAACCCCCCTAGGCATCTGAAAAGAAGATGGCCTCGTGATCTTTTCAACTAGAATTAAATAGGGAGTGCTACCACTGGGCAGTATCTCTTCAAGTCTGTTCATGTCATGATTTCTAATGGGTGCATTTTTACTAGTTGTATTGTTTATACAGTTTTAAATTTCATTAAATAAATAAAAAACTATTTTATTTGACAAAATGAGTTCCCTAATAAAATATTATTTTGTTTTATTTTAACTTCTGGAAAAATAAAAAATTAAATTAAAAAGTACTAACGTATACACCTCCTCATACACTCATAAATTTGTTGGTTCCTTTTTTTATCTTTTTTTTTTGTTAACTGAATAAAATAATGCAGAAAAATTGCATCTAACAAATCACATATAGTTAAAAAATTAATATACCTTCTAATTTGATAAAATGTATACTGTATCATTTTTTCACTTATCATTCAGTTTCCTCCAGTTTTGAGCCTAACCCAACGATCCGTTTTTAACACATATCTTTGTATAATTTCACATGCGTAAGATGAAAAAGTAATAGACGGAACTTGATGAAATGGATATCTGACCATTTAGGGAAATGTCCATCACATGAATTTGTGAACAAACAAAAACGGAACCAAATTTTTTACCTGATGTCCAATCAAAACGGAGTGGAAATTTTCGATACTGAGCACAAAATATATATAATTAAATTTATAAAATTGATCAACACTATTTAATTTTATTATTTATTATGAACCCACTTTCCATCAAAAGGAGATACGTCAATTTTTTTTTAATGTTTATCATTAGGCTAAAGTACACATTTATTAAGCGGTTCATTTGTACTTCAAACTACAAAAATATTAAAAAAATGTAGCCTAATTTTTCAGTTATTTATTTCATCAATAGAAAATTTCAGATTTTTTTTATAACGTTTTTGTGATTAGGCATCTTATATATTTTTATGTATAAATATAAAAATAATTTTAAATTATTAATTATCACAATAAATTTATGTAATATACTCCTTACTGCCGGTTAAATTTACCAGGATAAAAAAAAGCGCTTGCGCGGAATGACAAGAAATCGATGGGAAGATAATAAAATATTTATTTTGGAAATGTAACTATCTAAAATGCATTAGGTAATCGGGGCTAAAGCTTTCTGTTGAGTAAACTTTCATTCACTTTGTCAGAAAGAATAAATAATAAGATTAGAACATATAAAATGTAAGTTCCTTAAGGTATGAGGAAAAAAAAAATGGAACCATATTATTTTCATACAATATATTTTCCAGTAGCTTCTAGAATATTGGTAAAACTAAAAGTTTTAGATCACGGACTTTGCTTCTTATGTAAACATATTATATTAAGTTATTTCAAAATTTAATTCTACCACAATACACTTTGCTTGTCTTAACAAAATTAAAGGTTCTTTAGAAATTTTGAAAATTCGGCATTTAAGACCCATTAGAATACTTCAAGATTATCTCCTACGACTTTGTATGTTAGAATTTTTTCTAAAATCCTCAGATTTCCAACGATATATTATACATATATATTCTATTATTTCCATAAATTCCTTTTCAACCAGAAAAAAACATTTTCCATTTTTTCTTTCTTTAATAGATTATCAAATTCTTTCATGATTTATATTCAGCCATTTTTATATCTACTGATACTGAGAGACAGTTAATTAGTTAAAATACACAACATTAAATGTATTTTAGAGGGAACAATGTCAAACAAAACGCATTTAAGCCCTGATATTAAAGTCCCTATTGTTAAAATGATATAGACTAGGTCAATCGTAATTGTTAGAGCCGTTTGGGAGAAAATTAAGAAAATATGTTAAATCAGAGACGTAAAATATCATTAGTGGTTGGTCGATTTAAAAAAAAAAATTACTGTAACACCTCCGACATATACTTTAATACGTAATTTCAGCTTAGAACGGGTTTTTGTTTTTGAGCTAGATTTTTTATGAGTGCCCATCAGCCTGAAGGTCGATGGACCATACATCTCCCCCTTCCAAAAAATATTTCTCTCATATTTTTAAAAACAGTACCAAGGAAAGTAGAATTAGAAAAATTGCAAATCTTATAAAAAATTGCTGTGTTTTTTGTTAGATATTTCACTCATGTTTCCTGATTTGAAAGCTCTTATCTGATGCGTTCATATAATATCCTTCTGGGCATTGCTGAGGCTGTTGGATCCGAAATTTTGAATGATCGTAATGGATTTTCTTAGTATATATGTCATTTGTGGGTTGGTTAACGTAAAAAACATATTTCTCTGTCCCAAAGTCAAGAAACACTTTGTTTAAGGTTGAGGAACTCATGGAGATGATAGTAAACTTAATAAAATACGTAAATGAGGAATGAAAAATAAAGATTGTATATATATATATATATATATATATATAAGGACACTGATTGGAGAGAAATAGTTTAGTTGAGTTTACTCAGCCCTGATGAAGACCTACAATGCAGTTCGAAACTTAAGCACATATTAAATACTTCTCACTATTTTTTATGTTATTCTTGACAGCAAATTGTACTATCGATAATTATCACATCATATAGTGGTTGACTGTATGATATATATATATATATATATATATATATATATATATATATATATATATATACATATATATATATATTTATATATATATATCATACAGTCAACCACTGTATGATATGATAATTATCGATAGTACAATTAGCTGTTAAGAATAACATAAAAAATAGTGAGAAGTATTTAATATGTGCTTAAGTTCCGAACTGCATTGTAGATCTTCATCAGGGCTGAGTAAACTCAACTAAACTATTTCTCTCCAATCAGTGTCCTTATTCATTGCTGATTAAGAACATTCTAAAGTAAGTTAAACGAATCTATCTGAATAACCATCATTGATTTTATCTTCCGATAACAAACATCACAAAAAATAGGACGAACAGACTTCGAATATAGGACAACGCTTGGAGCTATCGAATTACCATTAAATCGGCACAAGGCGCCTGAAAAAAAAGTTAACTAGATGCCGTTGGTGGCTGGAATAATAATAAAAAAAATATGACAAAGAAGAGAAATTTTTCAAAGGATAACAAACAGAAAAAAAGAAATATTCGAGAACAAGTACGACCTCCATTTTTGATATCGGATACTTGAATATTCTGAAGATTGAGCCACTGTACCAACCTTATCATGTGACAAACGATACCTCAATTTTCTTTTATCTTCTAGACACACAATATACATTTGTTGGATATTGTGTCTATGTTAGACTCTTATATTATTTTACCCTAAAATATGTACATTATTAAAGAACTCATATCATCTCCTAAATTTATCATAACAAACGTTTAGACATATAATTTTTCTACTGCATCTTAAACAAACATAAAAGATACGATTTGATAAAAAGCTGTTTACTGGAAGTACAATCAGAGAAAAAAAGAAATTGGTGACCTTAATTTTCTAAACATATATATGAATATAAATGATCCAATGTAAATCAATATAAAAAACATACCGAAAATATGTTTCGGTATGTTTTCGGATGACATAGAATGGTTGATCCAATTTAAACATTTTTGAGTAAAGTTATTTTAGTAATATTTCTAGTTTAAAAATGTATAATATCTGTAAAGATAGTAAGTTGATTCCAGAGCACATGATTGCAGTGTTTAAAAATATAACTGTGAATAAATATATAAATTTTATCACTAAAATTAATAATCAAAAATATTGAAATTGGACTTAGTCATTCTGTCAACTGAAAGGCTCATATATTAATGTACATTTCATCCGATTACGGCCACAAGTAAACGGATAAATCGATTTTTAATTTTGATACCTCAAATTGTTCACTGAGATTCCGTGAATATTTTGAATACTCAAAAATTCAAACTATTCTCAATTTATAACAGCTTCATATTATATCGTCGTCAACATGTTAAAAAGTAACAAATGTGATACATAGGACAGGTTAATATTCGTTACTTTAACATAGTGCTGACGATGTCACATGTATGTTTAATATAGTGTTAAATTAAAATTAATAACGTATGTTAATCTGTCCAACGTTTCACAATTGTTACGTTAACATGGTGTCGATTATATGTGATGAATAATTATTTTAAGTACTATACCGTATTCAGAATTTCAAGATTATAAGTTCTGAATTAAAAAAAAAAATTGATTGAAAAAAACCACTACGGAAATTATCCTATTCAAGAGTGACGTACTTACATAACTGCTTAAACACGTTACATTGTAAAATTAACGTCTATGAATATTTAGACTTGGCACAGTAGTCAGTTTAAATGCCATCACCCGTGTTATGGCTCCTGACAGATACATTTCGTCGCATCAGTGCATATCAACATCCGAAATAAATCTTAAGTTTCGTTCGCGAGTGGCAGGACTATTATACCAATTTTAAAATTAAATTTAATTAGATTAAATCTTTATTTGTTTTAAGTGAAGAACCCTATTTATTAGCCCTGGAGCCTATGAAAAATCGACCTGATCGCAGGCGAAGGTTTGATTGTAAATTACGAAAGTGTATGTTATTCTGAGTAAAAAGAACCTTGTCTGCCGTTCCAGAGCCGCTGCTTTAAAAAATGGCGGCTTAATTAAAGAATATTAGATCAGTAATTTGAGGTTCGAAACGGTAAATCTATTGCGAAAAAGGTAAGAAGTTTTTATTTTTTTTAACTTGTATATATGGGTTTAGACATGCAAAAAACAAAATTGCTAACGCGGGCCTCCAGGAAAAACTTTTTACTGCCATAAAGATTGTTTTTTTCGATATTTTTTGTTTTTTCACTTAAAACTCCTAAACCATGCATCAAAGAGAAAAGTATTTTATTTAATAAATTAAAGTTAAACGTTAAATTTGGCGTCAAACGAGTACATAAACTTTATAATTAGGTTAAGCTGTAAGGTATAAAACCACAATCAAGCAACACTGCTTTTTACCAAATCTGTCAAAAAATGAGACAAACTACTATAAATGGTCCTGTGACTTGGAAATGAGTTCCCTAAGAGGAAAACCCATAGAATCAAAGTTGTAGAGCATCAAATTTTGCGTATACTGGGTACTGACATTTTTACTGTCACCGTTGTTACCTTGTATCCAAACTACAAAGTTTATTATAATTGTATGTATTAAAATCAGAAACAAATATTAGGTTTTTGCGGAGTAATCGTACGGGGAAGCTAGTTTATTTTTAAATGTCTATTATCGGTACATTTAACTTATATGTTGTGTCTCAATGACTTTTTTTTTTTGTCGTTAGACCATATCTTCGTTAATTCATTATCAAATCCAATGATTAAGCTATCATTTTGAATATTATCTTCTTCAGGTGGGAAAAATAGTCACATCACCCAAAATTTCAAGAAGAAACTTTATTTGCTCATAACTCAAAAGTATACAATTTATATTGGATTACACCCATTATTATTTAAAAGGATACTAAATTCTTTACAAAAAAATCATGGATACCGAACATTGGTTTATTATTATGAATGAACTGTTGTAATTTGACATAAAAAACGAAAAGTACGCCGTCCGTGCATTTTCCCCGTGACTACTGGACCGATTGTTTTCAAATTTGGAATCGAAAGTCAGAGCTCACCCGAGGATGATCCTCCTACATCGACATTACTATCTGTCTTTTCCTTTCAAGATAGTGGCCGAAAAACATGTGTTGCTATAGACTGTAGCGCCTAAACGAATGGACGGATTTCAATGAAACTTGGCTAAACTCTTGTTCTCTATGCCCTTTAAATTTATCTACATAACATACTTCAACGAAAATAAATTGGAAAGTTACGAGAGATGGTAAAATTAGATTTCCAAATAACTCAAAAAGTATACATTATGGTATGTGGTTATTTACAAGTTTACGAAATTTTCTAAAAAAAAAAATAAGATCGTTAAAATCGGAGAATTTGGAGCAAAGATATGTGTTGATATGTTATACTGCAAAGGTTATATCGTTTGTTTTAGTTTTTGATTTTTGAAAGTGTTACTAAAGTAATGCTATTTTTATAGCAAATTACTAATAATAATAAAAAAAATGTTTAAGCCAATGATAGGAATCACCTTTTGTTTCTTCTTTCTTTGTTACTAGAAGATAATGTTATTTTAGATGTATAATTTTTTGGAAATAATTTGCAGCGTTTTTTTTATAATTTTGACATATATTCACTGACCAATATACTTTGCGAATTATTAACCCAGAACAACTAATGATGAATTAAATACTCATCGACTTGTATTAGAAATGTACTCATTGTTCTGGCACTAAATGAGATCGGACCGAGTTGAGTGAGATCCCAGAGGATTAGATATAGAAGTCAATAATGGCTATATAATTGTCGGCCAGCCCGAAGGATAATCTCGAAGAACATTAGTGCCTCTTGGAGATCCTGGCCTTTCTCTGATCCTTCCTCGGTGAAAGGAATCCTTCCTCAGTTCTACAAAGTCTTTCCGAATCTCAAGTCTTCTATTGTTCTGTCCGTTTCTATTGTATTCCGGTTCTGTTTCTTTTTTTAAGGAAATATAAAAATTGGAAGCGTTACCTCTGCCAACTTTTCCAGCATTCTTTTTTTTGTTTTAAATCTGATAATAGTAAAAATAAATGTCGAGTCGTGTTCCTCCTTTCCAATTCGGTAGTATCTATCCAGTAACAAATTTGTCTAGATCCGTGGATTATAGACGCTTATTGTTATCATACGCACTTTATTTTATTTATACAAGAGGAGCTTTATTTTATTCTGCAAAACAGATAGTCAATGGACTAAACATACCTATTGACGGTCTCGAACACTACATCGTACTTCTCGATTAATGGAGAAGAATATGAAAAGTGAATTTTATTCTGGGACATTTGGTCCCCTTAGAATAATTATAGTGAACAAAAAGATGACAATGGTCTGGTATTAGAAGAAATTTCTTCTTCTTTTTTATTCTTAAACATTACAATCTGTCACAATTAAGGGCATTTATAATAGCGTTCAGATAGCACATTCACGCTCCATGTACAATAAATAATACACAAAATAATAATACTAAAAGTAAATGTATATAAACAAAATAACTAAACTAATCAAAATAAGAACTAAAATACATGCATACTATACATATAAGGAATTTAAAAAAAAATTAGTTAACATAACGTAATAATTAGTACCTAAATATATATCAGTGTATTCACACGGTTGTTCTGATTAACAATACTGATAATATTGTCAAATGAAGGTGACAGCTCTTAAATACGAAATTTTATTATTTCATGAACAGGCGGATCAACGGAGGGGGGGAGCTTTCGGGCTGAAGCTTCCCTCCCCCCAAAACGGTAAAATATAACCATACTTTATAGAAAAAAAAAATATTAAAAACCATCTCTTAAAGTATTATTGTTCGTGTAATTACATTTAATATGACTTCAAGAATCACTTAAACACCATTTCATGTAGGTAGTTCATTTCTTTTTTTCATATTAATCATTGTTTTATACATGAAAAAAATTTTTTTTTTTAATCATTAGTAAGTAATATGCTAAAAAAAAAAATAGCATTACTTCAGTAACACATTCAAAATTTAAAAACCAAACAAAGGATATATCATTTAGAGTAGAACATAAAAAAAAAACTGGAGACCATATCTTTGCTCCTAATTATCCGATTTTAACGATTTTTTTTTTAGGAAATTCTGTAAACTTTAAAAAAAATATATACAATATCGACAAAAAAGTGTATAATTTTACCATCCCGTAGTTTTAAGTATGTTATATAGATAAATTTAAAGGGGGTCAAGAAAATGACTTTAGGGAAGTTTCATTGAAATCGGTACATTAGTTCAGGCGCTACAGTCTATAGCAACGGAGGTTTTTCGGCCGCCATTTTGAAAGTAAAAGGCGGATAGTAATATCGATGAAGGAGGATCATCCTTGGGTGACCTCTGATGTTATACCCAAATTTGATAAAAATCGGTCCAGTAGTTTCGGAGAAAATGCGCGGATGGCGGACGGATAAAAAAAAGTTTATTAGTTTTTCGAATTCTATCCTGAAACTTGAAACCCCAAATTTTGAGAGTGGGTAAGTTTTTTAATTTTTTGTTCTATCACAATGCTTCATTATTGAAAATAATAAACCAAAAAATGATTGACCAACAAAATTATTGAAATGCGGGTACGCAATAAAATGATAATTTTAAGAGGCTTGGTTTATTGATCATACAAATACATAAATAGTTGAAAAAAACTATGCACCAATATGTTTTTGTGATTCTTAGCTATGCAGCAGCCGAAAACAGTTAGCTAGAAAATAGCGAAACAACTAAAATTTCGAAATATAGAATCATAGAATCAATCATTAAAAAGAAAATTCCCAATGAATTAATTAGATTATTATATAAAAATTACGATAGCAATTTTATATTATGTTGTTCATCACTTGAATTCTCTTTCAGTTTTTTTCGATTTTTTCTATTAAATTGCTTTATTGTTCTCTGATTACCTCCATCTCTACAAAACTCGACTTAATTAGATTTGAGATCAGATTAAATCTAAGTTTCGGTCTATCTCATGAAAGTTTATAATTCAGTTTAGCTTCTGAAATGTATTAAGAGATTCGTGCCATTATTTTTAAATGTCCATTTCAAGAAATATAATGTGATGAAAATATAAATTATGTCACTCGTTTTAGAAAGAAGTGAAAAGTAGAAAGGAACATAACGCAAAATTAGAAATCACAGCTAGTAATGGACAATATTTATCGAGAAACTAGGACAGAAGGATAACTTTCTTCTCGTGAGGCTGACTTCTTCTTGAGCTGGAATCGACCCAGATCCTGCTCGATGATGGCTGGCTGGTGGGCGATCTCTTCCGAGCTGTGGAAAACTTGGACTAAGTGGAAACTCCTCAACCACAACTTCCACGCTCGGCCGCTCAACCGAAGCGCAGCTGCCTCCTCGCTATCCGATCCTATGGTTACATTATGGCCCTCTGAATTCTATCTACCTCACAATATGGTCGTCTGAATTCTATTCACTTCACAATACTGTCGTCTGAATTATGTTTCCCTCCTTTGAACTTTTAATTTTTAACATTTCTTTTTTTCATTCAACATATCTTACACATAAATGTTTAAATATTATGATAAATTCCATGACACATTAAAGTTTGTTTCATAATTATAATATAGTTCTTCTATTCATTTTTCCTAAAATTGGTGTCTTGAGGTTTTACTTTTTATATAATTTAGGCCAATATTCACAAAACATTTTATTGATAAGCTGTTAATTACGACGTTTCGACAATACTAAGGGCCATTTTCAAGTCTTGATGAGTCCTCCGTTATATATTTATTATTAATGTCGCAATAATTTTTCAGTTTCGCCTACGTCATTTCTGGAGGGACTGACTTATATCGTCCTGGTGAGGATAGTCAAAAACTACCAGACTGTACTACCATATCTCCTTGTTTTTAAATCCAGCAATTGTATTTCAGAGCTCCCAATGTCAATTTCAAAAGGAGAAAATTTCTACTCGGTTATCGTAGCATCAAGAGGAGTTTTGACAAATGCTAAAGTTGCCCTGCTGTTTTTAAATTCCTGAAACCTGCTGATAAATGCTTTTTAATAATAATTGATTAATAAGACAGGACAGTGGCAGACACGATAGATAAGACAAAACTGTCCACACTGCAACTGCTGCTCTGTGATATTAATTTGTACCCCACTACTTTAGAAAAAGTATGCTTGTAGTACCTTTGCATCACTCCGAACTACCCCGAAAACATACTAACAATTTCAGCCGGTAGCTTGTACATGGTTTGTGTTTAGGTTTACGAAAACTAATAAAATTAAACTCGATGTTCATTGCGTATTTTTACAACAATATACAATTTTAATTACCTATTTATCTTTTAACTTAAACAAAAAATTATACATGTTCTCGATTCATAGAAGAATTTTAATTTATCTAAATAAGATGTAATTATTTTCTTAAAGTTTTTTTTTTAATGAAAATATTATTGCGCCTTGGGTGGACATTTGTCCTAGAGCCGCACTTAAGGAGCCAAAGTTCAACATGCGGCTCTGAAGCCGCACTTTGCCGACCACTGCTTTAGAGAAACAAAACATGGAGCAGTGGATATCGAAGAGAATGTAGACAACTACAGTTGACCTTTGGAAAGAATACGATCTATTACCTCACATATCCAGAATCTAGTATCTATGGTATATATAGTTTCAGGATCAAATATATCGTATATCCTTGATTCAAAATAGCTTTATTGTTAAATTATAATCTTTTCACTTTAGCATGGGGTACCTAGAGCATTAATGAAGTCCTTGGTATCCAATCAACCTTCCATTTCTTCTGTTCGATGGCAAACAATGATTTTGAATATTAAGTATCTATTTGTATATGAGAAAAAAATTTAAAAACTCTTCTTAAAACAGTTATAATCGCAAGAATCTTATAATTTATGCGTAAATATCGAATTACGGAATAAGGCAAATATCTGTAAATCAACACTGCTTTCTAGATTTTCACAACCTTCTAAATCAGGGACGGATTACATCAGAGCTTTCTGTTGAGCCACTAACCAACAATACGCCCACACAGCGCACTACGACCTCTCCATCTTGCTTAAACTTTAGATTACATCAGAATTGTGGAGGGATGGATGGATGACTTTATTTTTTTTAATAATTCTATATATATACAGACCAGAATAATAATATTAACGAACAAATAATCGCGCTCTTCAGTCTTCAGCTGCTATGCCCAGTGAAGTGGCTGATGCAATATTTCTTATCCAAAAAAACCTTCTTGATTTGTTTATTCCTTGTTCCTCTATCCATTCCCAATTGCATTCCTAATTATCCCGAAATCCCAACCCACAAATCTGTGTATTCCCTGCCCATAGACCTTTTTACTTTGAAAAATCGTTTATTTTGAGTAGTACTTTCTTTTGCAATTACTTACCGACTTCGATTCGAAAAACCTCGTATTTAACTTAATTTAAACACTAATTAGTTTTTCATCTCCTCAGCTATAAATCTACCGAATATATGCAAGAATTTTTATTTTATTTTTAAGTGTTCTGGGTTCTTCAACCACCTGGGTCATTTTTCCCTATAGTACAATTGGATCAACTACTACATAGAAATACATAAGAAAACTACAGCTAACAAATACGATTTAAAGTTTAGAAAGTTAAAAATAGTTACAGATGAATATGATGATACAATTGAACTAAAGTTATGAAAATTGATAGTTAAAGATTAAAAGGAGATAAGTTAACAAATACAATTAAAATAAAGGTTAATGATTTTAAGAACAAGAACTGAAAATGCGTTTTTAAAAAATAAAAATTCATATTAATACAAGGGAAGTTAAAGATTTTAAATAGATAAGTAAACAAAGACAAAGACATTTAAATAAAATGTTAATGATATCAAAAATATAATCTAAAAATACGGTTTAAAAAATTAAATTAATATTAAAAGAACAGAAGTTAAAAAGTACAATTTAGATATTAAAAATTACAAGAAGAAAAATTGAAAAACCATTATAATTAAAATTAAGATTAAAAGAAGAAAAATTAACATGTATATTTACAAGTTGAAGAGTAACCTACAAACTTAACAGATATATTTACAATTACAAGATGTGATTAAATTTTGTGAAATAATTTTATTTCCTTAGGGAACAATATTTTTTTTTAGTATTATTGAAATTTACAACTGTATAATGATAAATACAACTAGTAAATATGAAATAAGTAACTTGACATGTACAACATGAAGAGTAACTACCCAATGGTAGCACTCTAATGATATGTCTACATTAGGAGATCACGGGACAATCTTCTATTCAGATGCCTCGGAGGGTTATCAGGAATTGAAGAGGAAGCAAGGTTAGAAACGAGAGGGTTGGGGTGATTCTGAAGTTTATTATGGAAGGATAGGTATCTGGATTGAGCTAAATCGGAAATATGTGGTACATTAAGGTCGTTATGGATGATTTTATTTTTGACAAAGTATTAAGGATTTTACGAAGGATTTTGGGTTGTAAGGATTGGATACGAGAGGAATTTTATGGTTTAGTAGAGCCCCAAAGCTCCATCCGTAAGTCCAAATAGGCCTTATTATAGTAATATATATGAGTCTTTTGTAAATAGTTGGAAGTTTAGAGCATTTGTCTAGTAAGAGCTGCAGTACTCGAAAACGTCGGGCGGTTTCTAGTCGTTTCAGTCTGGTATGGGGATTAAGGAACAATATTATATTTTTAATAGCATTGGGCTCCTTTTGGAGTGATTCTTCAAGGCTATTTCTAAAAAGGTGTTGATGTCCTAAGAAGATTGGGATGCATTCGGTAAAGATTTAGTTCACTGTAAGAGGTACCCCGCAGGAAATACACTAGTATACATGTTTTTAAAAGGAAATTGTGCATGTTTCCATGGAAACCTTTTACTTTTTTTTAATTGTTTGAATAAACCGAAAACTAGAAACTTTTCTTCCTTTCATCGCCTTTTTAATTATTCGGGTTGTCAACTTATGATCTTCGGATTATCAGGTTGCCTATCAACGCGTTTGCAGTTTTGGATGCCTTTAATTCAAAGTCTATTTAGGTGACCAATTTCCAAGTCTTATTTTAGTGGTCATAGACTCTATATTATTCCATACATTTGCTGGTCTATATTATTATGGTAATAATGACATGCCTAACATATAATATATGTTATTTGGAACGGACAGTGAGTTATTTACTTCTTGGTAACCCTCTTTGGTACCTGTACACAAAGGACGGGCATTCTTCGATGACTTGGGCCTGACCTGAACCTTGTCCTCTCCATCGGCCTTTCTAAACCTCAAACTCCTAATATTATTACTGTCAGGAAAAATTTTTAAGCCTGTTTATATTTATATGTTATTCAGGTTAACACAAGTTTACAACAGGATAACAACAGCAGTTTATATAGAGATCTATATAAATAAGTTTTAAGTGGACGTAAGTGTTGAAAAAAATCTCACATAAAGACAATACCTAAGACAGGAAATCTACTGCCTAGAAAAGAATGCTATGAGAATACAGATATTGTGGTTATCAGGGTGTGCTTTTGCATTAGGGAAAAATCATAAAGAAATGCACTACATGAATATTATATATATTTAAACATAACCATTTAATTGGAAATAAGGTCACTTATTAATTATTTAATAAACTACTAAATGTTCATTTCCTCTGTGTTTATTGACGTTTCGATCCCAGTATTTTTCTTTTTATAAGTTAACAATGGGATCCTCTTCAAAGCTAGAACAACAAAAAAAAAAGCTCAATCGGTACGGTAAATCATCTGTAAAAAATAAAGTGGTGCTGAGACTGTCGGTGTGTCCATGGCCTGAGGTATCGAAGCTCTATTTTTCAAAAATTAGGTTAAAATTATGAAATAATTGTTATTAGAAACATATGGATGCATAATTGTGTACCGATTGAGCTATTTGTTGTTCTAGCTTTGAAGAGGATCCCATTGTTAACTTATAAAAAGAAAAATACCGGGATTGAAAGGTCAATAAACACAGATAAACTAGTAATTTATTAAATAATTAATAAGTGACCTTATTATCAATTAAATGGTCATGTTTAAATTTAATAACTCAAAAGTCGATTAAAGAAAAGTTGTAAATATATATATATATAAATATATAAAACTAAATTATTGGTTAGCCAAATGCAGTCAGTGCCTTTTTTACACGTTTTTCATTACTTCAACTATACTCACGAGCTTACAATTTATTTTAGCGCTCTGAAAATTTTACCCTGGATAGCTTTGAATAAATATTGGTAGTTTTAGTCCAGAGTATAACGTAAAAAATATTTTATGTCCACTTTTTCACCATTTGGGACCAAGGTGCGGCAGTAAGGTACAATTTTGAATTATAGCTCATTCATTACAAAGAGGATGAAATGCTGATCATGCTAAACTCATTTATAGTATGCAAGTCCGTTTTTAGTTTCTGAAATATTTTAATCCATATACAAAAACACTTGATTAGTCGACTCAAGCCGATTTTACCCGAATGACCGTTATACATCCGAGCCTAACGGCTTCCAAAAATTTGAATACCTACATATCAAAAATTATTAAACTTATTGAACATGTTCTGTTGTTAAATTGTAGAATATTTAATCTAGTTTAAAAATGTATAGATATTTTTTGGCGAAAAGGTGCTCTTTAATGAATAAAATGGGAAAACAACGAAAAAAATGCGAAAATATAACATTAAAAGTGATACGGGGGGATGCCGAGGTCTAAAACTTGGATTTTGCATCTCAGTCACATTTTTTTTTTAGGATACATTAGATATCTTCGATTTATTAGAAAAAAAAAGTCATTATATAGAATTTTAAATAAAGCTAAATTGGCCTGATTTCAGGTAAGGAAAATTCATCGAAGAACTTTTATATATAGTTTTATGAAATTAACGTTTTATGAAAGTTATTCCTTAATGATTGTGTGTTTACGGTTGACTGTATTGAATAATTGAAGATAAGGACGGTTGGGGTGTTCATTCAAATTGAAATGGTAAAAAATAAATAATTTTATTTATTTTTACATTCGCCGACGTTTCGGCCCGAAGTTCAGGTCTACATCAGGGCTCAGAAAAGAACCAGATAACAATAGGTACAATAACAAAGAATATACATTGAAAAATACAGAATTAAGATTAAAAAAAGGGTGATAGGTAAAGACTAATAATTTTTAGTAGAACAACTTAATGTAAAATTAAATAGATAGAATTAATATTTAAGTAAAACAAAGTAGGTAGAATGATAACAGCAGCATAAAAAATAATAACTGTAAAAAAGCACGGACCTATGAAATAAGCATATTAAAATATAAGGTTACATAAGAAATTAAAATGGAAATCTAGAATATAGTGTAAAACACAGAAAAGAAATATGAAACTATATAAAGAAATTATAGGTATAAATAGGACATTAAGATATTGTAAAATTTATTTTATTATTATTATTTATTTCTTAGTTCTCTGTTACTGTTCATTCTATTTACTTCATTTTACGTTAAGTCATCCTACTAAAAATTATAAGTCTTTACCTGTCACCATTTTTTTAAACCTAATTCTGTATTTTTCAATGTCTATTCTTTGTTATTACACCTATTGTTATCTGGTTCTTTTCCCTGATGAAGGCCTGAACTTCGGGCCCGAAACTTCGGCGAATGTAAAAATAAATAAAATTATTTTCTTTTTTCTATTTCAATTTGACTGAACACTCCAACCATCCTTCTCTTCTATTACTTAATAACTTTTTGCAATAAAAGTATTCCAAAATTTAAAAAATCTGTTTTTGAAGGGTGCATTCTTCCTCCATCTTAAGAACCGCAGATGTGCTTTGATCAGATGATTTATGTTACTAAACCTACCACTGAACATACTTTACTGTTCGATTCACTACGACAGATTAGAGTATGAACCCCATAGAAATCATTTTAAGTGAATATTTGGATGAAAAATCCATGTACAGAGCATCGACCGCTTCGTTCCACTGTGCTGCGTTTTGAATCCAGTTCACCATAATAACCTCAACCTTCTTTTATTGCGGATGGAATAGGTTGATAACCTGTACGTTGACTCGTCCTTTCCTAATCGGGTTTCATGATTGTTGAATTCCAATAAACAACTCTTTCTAATCTATCATATATATTTTTTATTAATAATAAAAAACAGAAATTTAAATATTACATTATAAATTGTACACTTAATTTCCTAGCCGACTTTCCTCTGCTGCCTGCCGGTGCAAAACCTGTTCCCAGATCGTGGGCAAGTTCCGTTGCCCGGATGGGGCGAACTCTTCCCACCTGGACTGGCACAGTTCCCTCAAAGCCTACCTACCGCCTTGCACTCCTTTGAAGCTCGTCCTGTTAACTGTGTGGACTTTATCATGCTCCAATTAGATAGTCCTAAGTAAACAGGAGATTTTTAACGTTTAATATATTTATATGCGCTAGTATTATTTTCCAACTTTACATTACCTTAAACTTTAAAATAAATTACAAAAACGCCTATTGATTCCTTTTTTCCCAGTACGCTGGTGTTCCTCAAGATAGTATCCTAGCTCCTATCCTCTATACAGTTTATACAGCTAACATCCCTACATATCCCAACACTGTCATCACCACATATGCCGATGACACATGTATCCTGTCAGTAAATAATGACCCATCAATTGCTTCCCAAATGCTTCAATCATACATCATAAATCTTGAAAAATGGTGTCAAAACTGGAGAATTAAAATAAACTCCACTTATCCCTGTTGAGCAAATCAGCTACCTAGCATTCCTCTTGGACAAACGACTAACTTGGAATCCTCATACTAGACTAAAACGACAAGAAACCGCTCGACGTTTCCGATTACTTCAGCACTTACTAGACAAACGCTCTAAACTTCCAATTAATTACAAAAGACTCATATACATGACTATAATAAGGCCTATTTGGACTTACGGAGTTGAGCTATGAGGCTCCACTAAACCATCGAATTCCTCTCGTATCCAATCCTTACAATCCAAAATCCTTCGTAAAATCCTCAAGGCTCCATACTTTGTTACAAATAAAACCATCCATAATGACCTTAATGTTTCTTTTGTTTTAGATCTGGTCCAATCCAGATACCTATCTTTACATAATAAACTTCAGAATCATCCCTCTCGTTTCTAACCTTGCTTCCTCTTCAATTCCTAATAACCCTCCGAGGCTTCTGAATAGAAGATGGCCCCGTGATCTCCTAATGTAGACATATCATTAGAGTGCTACCATTGGGTAGTTACTCAGCAAGTGTTTTCATGTCATTATATCCATTATGTTCAAATTTATTAGATGTATTTATTTAATACAGTTGTAAATATCATAAAGAAATAATAAAATAAAAAAATATTACCTTAACAATTTAGTTTCCTGATAGAGTGTAAAAAAATTACCTTTTTATCAAATTCAAGATTTCAAAGGATTATAAATATTTTAATCCTATTTAATACTTAATAAGCCCTTTGGAGCATTCTCTAAGCTTGTTTAATTCTATTCGACTTTTTCAAAAAAAAGACTCAGTTTAGTTATTTAAGAAGAAACATGACAGTGTCCTACGAAATTCTCGTAATTTTAAGGCATTACAGGAAAAAATATTTCACAGCCGCTGAAGCATATCGTGAAATTATTAAATATGAAAGGAAATGTGTCCTTGACCAGCACACTGCGCCGCGCTGATTTGAAAACTTTAGCAGTAAAGATACGACGTTGGAAAGGAAGGAGGGCTGCACGGGACCATTAATGGATATTGATACATGGGGAAATATAGAAAAGAGCAGTAGACTGGCCTATCACGAACTTCCTCCTTGCAATCAGCTAAGAGGTTAGAAATTTGTGAATAATAACTATAAAAGTAAACCATGTATATTTCAAATCAACATTTGAAAAATTAATAATAAAAAAAAGGATGATTTTCGTTTCTTTAATTAATGTCTGAATTTGAAACAGGATTTGGTTAAGTTTTTATGAAATTCAGAGTAATAAATTTTGTGGGTAGAGACTTAAAAAAAAAGAAAAGTTAATTAGAAAAAAAGACTTCTCGAATAAAAAATAAATAAATTATTCATTTACTAATCAACAAGACTGTACGTATTCCCATGTACTCTTGTTTCATAGTCTTACTTTCATTTTCCCACTAGAACGCAGATCTAAATCAGCTAATTTGTCTAGGAAAATACTTTCGTGTTGCTGGTATTTAGATCAAGGATTCTAGAATTTTTGGATAAACACGTACGTATATATTCATAAAAACCATTTATAGATTTCCGTATTCCGAATAGATTGTCGCGCCTCTCGCTCAGCCACTTCGCTGGTACTAAGCATCTTTGTTTATAACTAAAAATGTATTTAATTTATCGGTTTACACTATTATAGAAGATATATTTTTACTTTTATACACTCTGTAATCCCAGGCAGTTTACCTAATCCAGCCTCATTTACACTTTTGTAAAACTAAAGTTATGTCCTGTATTTAGTATAATTGATGTCAAATAATTCACATCTTATCTTTACTAGATCGACGAGCGAATTAGAAAGGATGTATTATGTCAGGTTAGACTTTTCAATTTTATGATTCTCTTGATTGAAAAAAAAAATCGTTCCTATTTATTTTCTTTTGGACTCCAGTCAATGATTACCCCCGAGGATACATCCTCCGATATTCTGACCGGACCGCAGGATCCCGCTGGAAGACTTTCGCCGATAGATGAGGAAGCTCTTTAACGATGGAGGTGATTGAGGATGTGTGATGTAAGTGCGGTAGTACGGTACTACATCCATCTAATTGGATGGCAATCCGGTTAGTACCTCTCACTATGGCGGCTCTAATGCCATCTGGATATTGACTATCCTAATGGAGAGATTTCGTATTGATTAAAACCTCAACTCTAAACCGACAGTTGTGACAGTGAGAATTGTGGCTATCAAATAGGATCCAGTGATAATCTGATTTAAAGAGTCGAGGAAAAGGGAAAACTTATAGAGCTTTGTCTTAAGAGCTAACAACTAGGTTATTTTTGGTAGTCATGGATATCAGGTGTGCCCAGTAGGATAAAATTTTCATGGGGCAAGTTGGGCCATCAACATTTTTGAGGGAGGGCATATTTTGACGTTTTTTTTTTAATTTTTGAGGGGGTCAAATTTCGATGAGTTTATGAATTTTCAGATTAAGGGCAAGACGAAAACATGGAACAGATCGCAGCAAGTGGTGTTGTGTATGATCTCCGATTGTTCTAATTCTACCTTAGCTTGCTCTGTTTTTAAGAAATGGTGAACAATAAAATATTTTAATTATCTTAAAAGAAGAGGGGAGGGGTTTTATGATAATGCTAATTTCTATGTTTTTAATGTGTGACATTTAACTCATACCTTTATAAAGTTTAGGCACGAATAAAAATATTATTTTAAATAAATTAATTTTTATCTATTTTAATTTATTCTTTTTCATCATAGAAAACTGATTTAATAGTATAGAAACAAAAGATTCAAGTGTAATTCAAACAATATGGTGGTTAAAAATTGATACTGGAATAACACCTTACAACCATGTGTTTTATTTTATCTTTATTTACTTGTAGAC
Organism: Nezara viridula; assembly: GCA_928085145.1. Lineage (NCBI taxonomy): Eukaryota > Metazoa > Arthropoda > Insecta > Hemiptera > Pentatomidae > Nezara > Nezara viridula. The sequence goes on from OV725079.1 coordinate 166,951,935, forward strand.
TGTTTCATTTTTTATTTAGTATATCCATGTCTTGTTGATAATGATATAGGTAATAGATATTTATTATTGATTTGGTAAATAACCTTATACAATACGGTAGATAAATGCTTTAATTTTTAAACTTATTACATATAGCATATATTTTATTCATTAGAAAAAATACTTAATAATAATTATGGTGGATGTTCTTGCCAAAATTGTTTTAGTATGTATTAATTCAGAAGATCCGACTTACTATAAAACATTCCGTTATGATATGTTGCCTAAATTGAAAACCTTCCAGTGTTTATCGGTTTTATGTCTTTCCCGTTATGATGTATTTCCGAAAAATAATCTGTCTTTAAATAGACAACTTTTTATTTTCTCCTCTATTCGTTACAAATTTATTTTATTTATTCGAATACTAATAAGTTCATATTTAGATTTTTTTTTTATTCCTAACTTCAGTTCCAGTTCCAATTGTAAAAATTACATATAGATTCAAAATTCACCGGCGATTGATAGAAATGTAAAGAAACATCTTGGTACAATAGGCATAACTCGCAAACAAAGTAAAATGACTACTGGTCCATCTAGAACTGAGTGGGAGGGCGCCTGGTGAAATTTCGCCACGGGGGCCTCAACCCATGCGACGACCAAAGTTATAATTGTATTTTAGTATGAGCTCCCTTAACAATTAATGAGCATAATACGAAATACTTCACAATTGCATACAAATTCATTGATTAAAAAATACAGCACAAAATCAAGAACATTATCAAGCAAAATTACACTAACATATATCAAGTTTGCTAGTTGGGTAGTTTGGCAAATTAAGAAATAAAATAAGATTATTTTTAGGAATATGTTCTTTGACATGAACCGAAATGAGTGGAATGAACATATACATATGATGGCTTCCTGCGAGCCGAAGAGGATGCGGAAGCGCAACAGGTAACGACCCAGGGCAAACAATGATGTCCTCGCTCATCAACATACAATGCAATGCTTCCTCTATAATCCTTACACGGTCTCCGCTATCATAATGGCATTCGTAATAAAAATCATTGTTTATGTTTGCCAAAAAAAAATTATAGGGTTTTTAAATTATATCACGGTTGCTGTTAAATCAAATAGAACTTTATCCATGCAAATATCAGCATGATTATAATATAAAAGCGGACTATTATATTATAGATGTAAAAGCACTACTACCTCCATTTTAATTAATAACTGCGTCAGTGATAATACATTAGCAAGTTACACTAGGTTATACAGAGCTATGTTTACTGAATGTTTGTACCACTTTTAATATTAATCATATATCAAAATAATGCCGTAAGGCCGAGTTCTACATGTAAGTGTAGTCAATAATCGATGTGAAGTTATATTGATATTGTTAAAATAAATATGTCTATCAAGTTTATTTGCGTTTCCTACTTAAGTTATGATAATAAATAGGTAATACATGTAATATGATATTGCAAGAATATTGAAAGTAAAAATATTTTTTTTTAAATCAAACAATAAACAAATCGAGACATTAGTATCACTTGTGAAGATACATTTATTGGTGGCAAGCATTCTCATTTTGTGGTGTCAACTTACCTACAGTCGCATTTTTAGAATTGACAACTAAAAGTTAGTATCTTCTTGATGACACCAAATAAGGCCATTGCTTCTCTCCGTTTGCTTTTCTAACTTAACGTAAGTATATGTTTAGTTTTCTCGAGTAGCAACTTTTCATTCGGCCGTGTTGCGCATCGGACGCGTTGCGGTTATAGGCGCAGACTGAAGGAGAGGCGAGGGGGGCGAAAATATCGTTTTCCCCTCCCCCATAATTTGAAGTAAAAAACAAAAATTAAAATTGATAACAAATAAGAGACATGAAATGAATAAATATGTAAACTAAAATCTTGAAGGAAGTTAATCGACTGTTCTACAGATCATGGGTGATAAATAGTCAGGACGCAGTCTTTTTTAAATTTTTTATTTTTGCCAACGTTTCAACCTAAACATGTAGGTCATCTTCACACATTTGATTTTGAAAACCCAACCATACTTGCCACAGTTAGCAATCACCAAAATCTTTCGGAATCTATATTCATTAATTTGGAATAAAATAATCCGGTAAACCATAAAGTAGACAAAGAAAAGATCTGCAACACATATTCGAATATTTTCCGCCTCCTAAAACAATAGCCTATGTAATCCTTAATATAATACAAACTTATAGTATGATAAATATTGTTATTCTTAAAATATTGTATAATATATTGTCCTACGTATCATTTCAATCCATTGAAATTGTCTTTATTATAAAGATTATTTATCTAACCATTGTATACTTTTTATCAAACTAAGTTATATTTATATTGATTGGCACCTCTTGCTTATGTTCATTTCATTACTAACCAATAATCACATTTCTGTAACCATATGAAACAACTCAAATATTGTACACGTCTGAAATATTTAGTCAGCAAATTATGTTCATTCTACAAACATAAATGTTACCCCCTTCCCCTCTATGTTTACCTACCTTTTGCTATCTGAAAAAGGACAACTGAGAAATCCTCCCCTTGACCTTTTCACTTAACTACCAAATATGTCAGTACTTGAACACCCTCAGTGCTTAGACCACGGTTAGTAAGAGAAAATATTACAAATTTGTATAAACGGATTATATACATTATTTTTTTTTTTTAATTTTTACTTTGTATAACTATTTATATATTTAATTTTAATATGTGTATTGAAATATTATTTAAGATTCATGTACCATCAATCACTATAGTTTATTATTTATAATTAGCGGTCGTATACTATTATACCTCTGATTGTATTTTAAAAAACATTTTCAGCCCTGAAGATGACACACATGTTTGGGTTGAAACGTTGGCAAAAATAAAAATGACTGCGTCCTGAATATTTATCACCCATGTTAAACTAAAATCGTTTAAAAAAATTTGTCTAGGCCTATACCTAAATTAATCATATTATTTAATTTCCATTTATATTCAGGAATGATTATATAGAATCATTTCTTAGAATTTTATGAATCATTCACCACCTATGTGTACACCTCCATTTTTGCTCCATATTTGTTATCATCCGAACTTTGCACCCATCAATAGGAATGACATTCCGGTTGATGATTGACGTTCCTACTGATCGTGTAAGGTTAAAATTGACGTATCAATGTACTTTACTGATAAATTTCCAAAAATCTTGAAATGCAAGATTGGTTGATGCCATAAATCGGTATGTAAAGCTTTATAATTTGAAGTACAATGGAGCTGTTGTTATCTTATAATTTTTTAAATCCAACAAATTTCTTATTATCTCATGATCTTTATTATAAATTCTCTATCAAAATGCAGGACACAAAGAGGGCGCATGAAAATGATTTACGAAAATAATTAATTAAAGTAATGTTAACCTTGTTTGCCATTCCAAAGCTGTTTACTTCAAGTATATAAGGCGAGACAGATAAGGTTCGAAATGGGGAGTAACATTGAGAAAAATGTGATTGAAGTTTTCATTTCTTTAACTTGTATTTATGTAAATTATAAGCCCAGGAGAAGCGTCCAAGCGAAAAATTTAGTCTTTAAGAAATTCGATTTTGAGCCAAATTAGTTTTACTTAATAATAGTTCTTGTAATATAATAAAAAAAACATGGCCAAAAACGATGTATTATTCCAAATTTGCCTAAAACTGAGATTTCTTTCTATACATTAATCCTGCAAAGTTTAAATAACCTTTCTAAGAGAAAAAAAAATCGTGCAATATTAATGTAAGAGAAAAAGTTTTAGTATCATTCTGTTTGCGAAATTTACTTAATTTAATATTTTGTGAATATTGTATATAATAAAAGAAACTTTTAACATAGTTAGGAGAGCCCTGATCTATACAATCAACTAATAAAAAAGCAATTTTGTATATATGATCTATAAATCTAATAAATTCCACATCTCTTTTTATTATTTAAGAATTGTTGATTATGTAAATATTTTTAAAGTGTAGTGTAGTTAACTATTGGTATGGCTATTACCATAACAAAGATACATGAATGAACACAGCTGTCCTTTTTTTCCTCTGTTCGAAGACAATATGATTTAGGATTTACTATCACCCACGCATATCCAAGTTGGTCGACATTAAAGGATCACCTCTCAGAAAGGATAACATCCTCTAACCTCCATAACAAAAGATACTCGGCCCACAGAACTCCTTTACAATTTACTGAATAATGCGGAAGTTTCGGGATTCAAAAAAGTATTTTATCATCTGGGACTAGAATTGAAACGAGCTCACTGACGAAGGTTAAGAGGAAAAAAAAACATATCCTTTTCTGGAAACTGACAATTTACGTGGGATGTACTGATCTAGATAACCTCTTTTGAATTCATTTCTTAACAGGTTCCGATATATTTTCTAAACCATTTATTGATCTCAACTATAAAAAAAAATATGTATATATATATATATATATATATATATATATATATATATATATATAAGCATGATAACAACTGCACTTGTTTTCGAGTGATGCACTTGAGGATAAAAAAATTTGATATATCGAAAAAATTGATTTTCAAGTCTCTTTCAAGATATTTGTAATCTTTAAAGAGTAAGAGAAGCAAAATATTTTTCACATCTCGATCTTAAAGGAAAACGTCTTTAAAAAAGGGAAGAGGGTTAACATTGAAGTATCAGATTTGTAATATATTTAATAGTAACAAATAAATATTAACGAATTGGTTATGGCAAAAAATAATTCTCAAATTATTACCTAATGGTTTAGTATTTCTCAAAAATATCTATTGGTACCACGCTCACATTAATTTACCATAAAATGTATATATTTATTATTGCACATCTAATATGTGTTAAGTGATGTATAAAGCGTCGACTAGGCATGTTGAGTGAAAGATTTGAGAGGGAAATCTTCCGCACGATAACCAGAGCGATCTGGGATCAGAGTAGTAACACATGGAGAAGAATGGCCAATAAAGAACTGCTTACAGAAACTGGTCAATCAATATTCCATGGTATTAAGGCACGGAGGTTAAGAAAGGCGGAGCATGTAGCTCGTAGCAATCCATCTGGAAGCCTCTACGTAACAATGAATGCTTCAATAGAAGTCAAAATACATCGTGGAAGGCCAAAAGACAGATGGATAGGTAGAATTAACAAAGATGCAACAGAGTTACGTGCAGATAAATTAAAATAAATTGTCCAACACAGGCAGAGATGGAGCAGGCTTGTTAAGGCGGCAAAAGATTTATATCGTTTGTAATGCTTCTAGAAAAAAAAAAAAAATGTCCTGATGATTAACAACAAAAATTGGTTGAGTCCTGATAATCTATCACTCATGATATTTGGAACAGCCCATCAATAGTTTATCTTTTTGTGTCAGTTGTCTGATTTTTAATTATCTATTATTTGAGAGACCCGTAGCTTTGTTTAATATCTTCTATATATTAAATTTCATTTAGTTCACTGCTTTCATTATATCATTATAATGTATACATCGTACGAGTTTCAACTTGTGCTGACTGGTATCTTCTAAACCTAGATCGAGAGACCCGTCGTCCCAGATCCGAGAGGACACAAACCGTCTATATTTGGCCCAGGTAAAAGTCACTCTCTCCTTCTGCTTTCTCCGGCGAAATCTTATCCAGCGTCCTGATTACTGCTGGATGCTGCGGTGTGGGAGGAACTAGGCCTGGAGTTCGATACTGATGCTGACTAAGATATCCTCAAAGGACCTAAAAGAACAGCAAGGATACTTTCATACTTAATTAAATGGATCAATAACGTATTAAATCTATACTAATATATTTATAATAGTCAGATTAATTAGACGCAGACTTTTCATTCTGATTGGGAGGAAAGGAGCGATTGACCCAAAAAAAAAAAAATGATATCATTGCATAGTAACTATATGTTCCAGTATATCTTCATCATTGTTTTTTTACATCTTAAAAAATAAAGTACAATGTTGTTAATTTTCCATTCAGCGTAGTTGATCTCATGTAGTCAGTCTCTTATTTTAGTGGAAGAAGAAAAATAAATTTTATTCTGAGACATTTAGTTCCCTGATAATAATAACAATTGAAGTGTCTTTTGTCTGGCATGAAATGGTTAGAAATAATTAAATTACATAGTGATGTAACCTTAGAATTAATACAAAGGATTAGCATAAGTAAACTTATAGAACTATAAATAAATGTATATCATTATGTTTACATAATTGTATCGATAAGTAACACATATAATATATGGATAACTGTGAAATAAAAGTGAAATGACGCTTACAAACGCTTCGATATGAAAATTTAATTCTTACATATATTTTGATTGATTGCTGTGCAGATGGATGAATAATTGATGCTTAAAAAGGTTTTGCTTATGAAATTGGGTAACAAATTCCAAAACGAAATAACACCCATTATAAAGAATTTTTTTAACGAAGCAGTTAGTTGTGGGCTGGGATCTAGTGTTTAGGGAATGGGCAGAGGAACAAGGAATAATCAAATCGAGAAAGTTTTTTTATTGTAAAGGTTTGGAAAAGGAATGGAGCTATACAGAATTTCATTGTTTCAGGTTATCATATTATAATCAATTTATAGAAATTATGAAGCACTGACCTATGAAATGATATGCAAATATCATACATCTTTAGCATTTATATATTTTTTAAAGAAATTTTATATTTTGTATACATTTTCTATTTATCCCCATCCCCACATATATTATTACAGTAAGCTCGAAATCGTTTTGTACCAAATAATAAGCTCCTGTCAGCTCAAATACCAGAATGGTACCATGATTAAGAATTTCACAGGGTTAGCGAATCGTATTCTCCTCATTTTGTTTTCTTTCTAAATAATAAAAGTCGATAAAATATTTTTGCTAGGCTTCAATATACTGGAACGGTGGTAGGTCTTGTAGAATCGATACGGGATATTTGATCATGAAGAATTTGATGCGTACAGCAAGCCCTGATAGATTCCCCCCAGAACTATCGGATCCGGTTTTTTAAGCCCAAAAACGCCACTATTTTCGAGATAACCAAGGCATAGGGTTCGCATCCAAACAAACCTTCCTTTAATTTGAAGTACTGTCATTGATACATGTCTCATTTTCGTCGACTTGAGGTCTTCCTATATCGAGAGAGGAGAGTTTATATTATTTACGATGGTGTTTTGATCGAAAGCCATATCAACGTTAATTTTTTTTCACCAAATCTCAAATTGCTTTGAGCCAACAATTTCGTAGGCTTCCTTCTCCTCCGGAGTCCCATCACCTCCCGAAAATCAGGCAAACAAGTTATGAAAAAAACAAACGTAATGCCCATATTATATAAAAGATTACTAAATTTCCTACCAACGAAAAAAAAAAATCATCGGATTGAACAATTTTAGCAAAGATAAAAAAAAAAACAGCTTACTGAAATTCGTAAACATGTTGGTTCAAACAAAAATGTAATTTAAATTTAAATTCGATTATAATTTATCGAAAAGTAACATTTGATTTCTTATCTTTTGAGACGTTGCATATTTTATTTTATTATTAAATTGCAGTTGATAACATATGCAGTGCGATTTTTCGCACGCTACTATTATCAAATAATTATTCATTTTATATAAGCAATACTTTTTATATGTTACAATTAGACTTTTTTTTCTACCCTTCATGGCCTTTTTTTCTTCCATTCGGGCTTAGGAGGTCATGGTCTTTTCCAGGCTTGGGGGAGAGGGCCGAGGATTAATGCCGAAGTTAAAAGCCCCTTCCCCCAACCGGTACCGGGACTTGCACTTGTAATCCTCAGTTCATCACAGGTTGCGCCACTCGGTTATCCAGCCCGTCTTTCAATTCCTATTACATTATTAAATAATTAAAAACCTAAGATAATCACCAAAAAATGATAGTCCGCTGCTTGAATATTAACCTATAGATGTTCATTCAAGTAGAAAAAGGTTGAAGGCTTCTATAGTAATGCATCATGTTGAAATCGTTAAGCGTGGATAGTTCATATATGATTACGTTTCTACCTATGTGTTATCTATTTTTTAAGCAGCTGTTTTCTTGATTTTTCATATAACTAAAAAATATTCTTGAGAGAATGATTATCTGATGGTTGCTACTATTAACAGAACATTTCTCACAATTGTCTCTATTTATTTTTTAATTAATCCAATTAAATTATCAACAAATTAAAAGTATTATTTCAGAAATTGCTTTATAACACTCCTCTTCATTTTTTGAAAAAAAAAAAACGAATTAGGCCAGAGTCCCACTTGACAAAACCAGGTTGGTCTTGTACAAACAGATAAAGATTGAAGTCACATTATCTGATAAAGATAATTAAATGTGTCATAGACCTAAAAAAAATACAAAAATTTTAAGTTCGCTGAAATGTATTAATGTTGTTAATAATTATAATTGCTGAATATTTAAATTGTATTTGTTTTTTTCCACTCCAATGTACAGGGTAATTGGAAATACCTTTAGTTAAAAATCTGTTTCATAGATTAACAATTTTCAAAAAATTTAATTTTTTTCAGTATCGTTTAAATTTTCCTTCAGATTTGGTGTCAAATCCATTATTTTCTTTACGTTTTTAATTTAGGACAGTCTTGTATCATGTGTTTGCTTATTAAAATTATTACTTTAATTTTTACTAGTTGTTCCGTGCGAATAATATGCATCTTAGTCAGTAAACAAATGACAATATACTACGAAAATAATTAAATTAAAATGTTTCAAAACATAGAGGAATTAAAAAGGAAGGAGATGATCCGGGGTGGCGGTCATAAATAGGCTGAATAGTGGCAAAACTATTTTATTAATAGCCAACGTTTCGACCCGACTTAATAGGCTTATTCACGTTGTTTATAATTTTTCGTCATAATATTACGTAACTTCCACAATTCTCTATCTTTTTGTATCTTGTCCGTTCTAGTCCTGAAGATGACCTGCAAAGTTGGATCGAAACGTTGGCTTTTAATAAAATAGTTTTGCCACAATTCAGCCTATTTGTGACCGCCACCCCGGACCATCTCCTTCCTTTATAATGCAACGGTCAACTATTAAATATTCAATAGAAGAATTAACTGTCATTGTAGATAATATACCAAAATGTGCGTACTAATTACAAAAGGCTTTAACTGCCAAAACTGATTTTTTGTTTTAATTGAATTACTAAACGTTTTAATTAGGATGGACATAATCGACCATAAATTGTATACCTTATGCGTAAGTAAAGTTTCCTTATATTCCTAAGTACTTTTCTGATGTTCTTGGGAGATGTTCTTCTTGTTCACACCTGAAGGAGATGATAATCTTTAAGATGGTGGCTCAATCATTGGTTTTGATGAAGAATTAACAAAGATATGTTGTATCGGAAAAAAAAACATCTTTGAGAATCTCTCTATTGTATAATTTTTTTTTTCTAACCCCCAAAACGTTTATTTAATAAATTACACATATAAGTATAATAATACTAATATATACAAAGGACAAAGTCCTTCCACTGTTCAAGGGCATTAACTCTATTGTATAAATAGCTTATAGTGATTTTCATATTTTATTTTACTTTCGTATTTTGAGAGTAGGAGATAGCAGGAGCTCGAAGATTATTTTACAAATTATACAACTGTTTATTTATTTTCATATCTAGCTCCTATCAGGACAGGGCGTACTACCCTAATTATATATAAACATACAATACATTAAAGTAAAATAAATGTTGAATTTTCTTTGTATGTTTTAGTCAATTTTCTTGTTCTTATTTTGGACTATTGATGTGAGATGTACTATATATGGCTTATAGCCCTGTGGTATCTTCAATAGACATTGTTTTTAGAAATTTACTTATTAATAGATTTTTTTTCTCGATTTTCTATATCATATAACACTTCCTCAACATCAGCTATGGAAAAAAGATTCCGTTATCCATTTCATGAGGGTTATTCCATAGTGCTTATTCAGCTCTATTGAAGATCGTTCTAAAGATGCCAAACTTTACCTGGAAGTTTCAGGTAGCCAGCTGGGTTACCCAAGCCTTTGTCAGTCATGATAGGAATAGAAAACTGTAGGGTCTAGAGCATCACTGCGTGGCAGCACTCTCTACATATCTTGTACTAAATGTAATAATCAATTCATATATAATCGTTATTTTTTTTTTATAGGTTTCTGATTACAAATAGCATAAAATAATATAATAAATCGTTATAATTGTTAACTAACGAATTTATATCATAAAATGGAAAGGTTTATCATGGTTCTGATGAAAATAATTAAAGCTATCAAGTATGTTTAATTTTGTCGTAAATATTAGGATTAGAACTATTTAGTTGGCTCCTTATTTTTTTTTTTACTTTATTGAGTATTAATACAGTCTGCCACACTGAAGGGTATTGGTACTAGGGTTGTAGTATTCATTCACACAATATGTACATAATAGAGGAAAATAAATATAAATAACCAAGTAAGAAAAAAAAATATATATATATGAAGATAAAGTAATATACCAGATAAGTAAAATAAGAGATTAAAGCAGAATGATAATAAAATAAATAAAACACATTCACACCTATCTACTATATTTATATTGACTTAAAGGACTCTGAATCAAGATTTGCCCCCCAAATGTGGAAGCCAAAACATGACTCCAGGGGATCCCAGTGCTTCTCTCCCAACCGCGTCACTGGTATTGTGAGCCAGTGGAGATTGGTGGAGGACACTAGAGCAACAGACACTCAGGACTTGAGTGAAGAATCTGGCCAGTGCCAGTACTCCAATATATACATATGTACAAAAGGTCGCGGGGCCGCTGCCGTTTTAACCTCCGAGGAGGATTGTAGGGTTAACTAGAGCTAGATAGAGACTATGATACAGGATTAGAATGATGAGTGAGATTCTGGTGAAATTTGGAAAATTTGTCTGGGATTATTTAGGGTTTTATTGGTCACAAAAAAGGGAGCATTGACAATTGTTCGAAGAACTTTAGACTGGAAGGACTGAATGCGTTTGATGTTAGAAAGTTTTGCTGCCCCCACAGTTCGAGTTAGTAGATCCAGATAGGTTTCATGATTGTCTTGTAGATTTATAATTTGTTCTCTTAATTAATAGTTGGCTTCTTAAAAATACGAATCGATTACTACAACATTGATCAAGCAAAAAACACGGTTTCATCATCACTTTCAATGATAAAAATTTGAAAAATCATTATTTCTAAAAAAAAAATTATATCAATAAAAAGTGTATTTATGTACACAGAGATTGGTAAATCGAACAGTATCTTTTTATTAATTAATTTAAAAAAATTAGAGAATGCAATTTTTTAAGATTTATATATATAGTGGATCCATTATCGTATTATTATCTATTGGTGTGATGTCTGTATCGTTAATTTAGAGTTTAAAGTTTGTTTCACTGTCATCACCACGTATGCCGATGACATATGTATGCTATCAATCCCATATGTATCCCATCCATTCGTTATCAATCCCAAACTCTTCAATCCCACATCGCAAACCTTGAAGAATGGTGTCAAAACTGAAGGATTAAAATAAATCCCATCAAATTACCTTTACCCTTCGTCGTTAACCAAAGACTTCCTTGCCCTTCAGTATCCATTAACAATACCTCGCTTATTCGTGTTGAACAAATGCGTTACCTTGGACAACACATTTTTTAATTTTTTTTTCTTTAAAATATTGGTGGAGGGAGGCGAAACAATATTTTTATTGATGGGGTGATTGCCTCTTGAGCCCCCAGATTTCTTCGTCTATGAATAATAGTTTTTTGATTCTGAGAAAAACTATTTTTTTCGGTCGTGAGTAAGCAATAAAAGCTAATGTTTTAGTCATTTTTTGTTTTCGTTGTTTTTTTTTTGGTTTATTTAGGCGTAAAACATCAACGTCTTCAACGCCTGCGAGTCATTTTTCGTTTAATTCCCGTTTTCCTGATGTTCATCTTGTTAACAGGAATATTTTGTTATCAGTCTTGACTCAATTCTTTGTTTCCGAATCAGGAAAATTGTACTCTTTATATGCTTTCTTTAAATATTTACTATTTTGAAACAACATAGTGTTGTATGAATTCACAATCGTTTTTTAAAATCATAAATCTTCCAACAACTGATAGTCTGCGGCGCAGACTCATTTTTATCAAATTATTATGATCCATCTAAAACTTAGGAATAGCTTAAATAATTTAAATAATAAACAATTCTACAATATAAAGCATTTTCAATCTGATGATCGGCAAACTTAGTGTATTTATTGAGGTAAATTGAGAAAAAAAAAAAAAAAGGTGGCCTACAAAAATATTAGACCTTTTGGTGTGACCACCTCCATTCCCAAATTAATTAATATAATGAGAAAACGTCCCATTTCTGATTATTTTCGTAAATAAAAAAGTTTATTGTTTCGGTAAGATGATGTTATTCACGAAGTTTTTGTGGATATTATACCTGGTGGGCCAGACCCCCTTACCGTGCACTCCTCCCCTCCCCCTCCCACATCCCTATAAATTAAATATCGTTATGTTCCTTGTGACAATTTATTAAAAAATAGCCAATGTTCCCACAAAAAAAAGTGAACGAACTGCCCCAAAATTTCCTTTACAGGAAATGAGATACTAGGAAATGTTATTCGAGATTTTTTACTGTTTATAATACCAAAGAAAGTCTACTCAAGAATCGTAGAAGCTAAAATTAGAAATATTGTCGATTGCCTGAGCGATATGGATTGAGAAACTCAAGTTGCACATTGGAACATAAGTTGCGAATTGGGACTGTCTTCACTTTAAGGTAGGTTGTAGAGAAGTCCACAGAGAAAGAAAAATGGTTCTCTATCTGCTTAGTGCCTCACACTCTGGATTGATCGAATATCTACTAGTCTTTCACAAAAGCTCGTTTTCCTTTCAGATTCCTTCAAAAATCTTTAGCAATTGCACTAAACAGGAGAAGAGCTATTTTCCTTTGTCGATAGACCTCTCTATAACCTGCTTCAAAGTGAAGATAGTCCCAATGTGCAATTTCAATAGCAATCTAAAATAAAGAGGTTTTCATTATTATAAACCTCATGCCAATTGCTTAGAACAAATCTTTCTTGCTGATAAAGTGGCCTTCACCGTAATAAACATGCTTAATATCATCCAAACTCATCAAGCATTTTGACCCTCTTTTAGCAGCATCTTGAAATATTCTGTTCATCTGTCTACTATATATTCGTTTAACCATATAATAGATACTGATCCTTGTTTTCTTTTCCGAAATTTTGCCACTGTCATTCGCTTAATGTATTTTTCCAATGTTTGGGTTCAATTTCGCGTTTTCCCTCATTTTGAGACCAAATACTAACAATCAGTTCCAGTTACCTATAAGAACTTATAGCTTCGCCCTTTCCATATTTCTTTTGCGCAGAGAGAATAATGCATTTAATATTAAAATTTCGTATTTATTGTGATATGGCCCAACTTCCGAAAAAAATAAAGGAAATAAAAATGATTTTTGTAATAGTGATATATGAATTTTACTAAACGATCATCACCTATTCATTAAAAGTAGTTCAAATTAGGTATATATTATTTTAGTTTATAAAACAGGTATTAATATGACTCATTTCCGAGGAAGTATATACAATTTAAATTACCTCTAAGAATCAGTAAATATATAAAACAAAATGTTAAATTGCAAATATTAAATAAAAAATTCAAGATATCCTGCAAAGTATTTTTGAATTAAGTTTTATTATTATAATTATATAATTTTATAATAGAGGCCTTCTTAAGCGACCTCCGCATAGAATAAATGAAGTTAAATTTAAAAAAAAATAATAATAATAAATAAAAACAAAAATAATAAATTAATTTTTTTTACAATTAAATTATTGTATTAATATTTGTTTGTTAATACAATCAAAATAATATAACAAAAACGTTATTATAGCACTATAACTAAGCCATTTATGAGTACTGAGTGGTGTGGTAGAGGCCTGTAGGCACCCACGCCAGTAGCGCTTTTCTGCCACTTAAGTACATTTCCTACGGAACTACTTCAAATATTTTTTTAAAAAGTAATCAGTGTTTTAGAAACAGAAATGTATTCTCCAGATGTTTTATTTCTGCACGTTTAGCATTATTGATGACTGTTTAATTACAAACGACGCTTGATTTTCAACTTGAAAATATTTTTGTAAAAAAAATTGACTTTACCGATTTTTTTTAATGCCTAAGCCAATTAGTTTTTAATATTTTTTCATGTTTTATTATTTTCTGACTATCCAGCTTTAATAAAAGACCAACTATAATGAAATTAAGCCAAATGCTGATTCTCAGTAACAAAAAAACTAACTAAAGTCAAAGTCGTCAATCCGCCATTTTGGGGCAGTTCGTTCACTTTTTTTTGTGGGAACATTGGCTTTTTTTTAATAAATAGTCACAAGGAACACAACGATATGCAATTTATAGGGATGTGCACGGTAAGGGAGTCTGGCCCACAGACTATTAATAATTTGATAAAAATGGGAAGGTACGGATGGTATATGACATTTCACGACTTCGAAATATTATTATAATAAATATTCTTGGTTACAAACGTGACTTAAAATATCATGTAATTTTCTAAAAAAACAGGAAATTTTAACACGTTTAAGATTTTTTTTTTTCTTATTCTCTACATAACTGTCTTTGTAAGGCCTCTGAGATGAATACAGGAGATACGAACTGCCTGGAATTCGCCCTGACCACACATTATTTCCTTCCATCTTCCTGGAGTCTTCCAGTCGTAACATGAGACGTTTTACTCAGCTGGCTCCAGCTCCAACAAAAAACCTGTTTACCGAAAGCTCGTCTCTAACTGGAAGAGCATCAGGTTGCATTTGAACATTTAACAAACTATGAGAAACACGAACGTGTTGAAAGGATGTTTTTCTATAACTAGTGTTAATTTACCTCTGTTTGCGAACGATCCATCTGATATCGGTTTTTCACAAGAGATCAAAGGAAATTTGGATTAGCGCTTGTGTTACTTTTTCACATTTGTTTACTGTTTGTGTTGGTTTGCTTTGTGTGAAAAAAAATAATTACAATTCATTAGTCATGCTCCATTATCTCCTTGGATCTTATATAATAGTTATTCATTTTGCTAAAATATTTTACTTTCCAACGGTATATTTAGTGTTGCCCAAATATGCACTTGGACCAAGACCAAGAATTGTAAAAACAAAAAAATTGTGTTTGTGAATAAAAATTAACGCAAAATAGTTACTAATTTTTGAATTTTTTAGTTAGTATATGTATAGAATTGATATAACCAATATATTTTTACATTTAACTCTTTCAATTTTTCATTCGGGCTTAGGTAGGTTTTCCTAATATGAAAAATTACAGTATAGAAATTACTCTATAGAAATTAGCTAATAGGTAACTGCAAGACTGTTGCGAGACTCTTGCGCAAGACCAAGATCAAGACCAAAACTAAGTGCGGCAGACCAAGATTCGGCTTTTGGCAACACTAGGTGTATATATATATATATATATTATATATATATATATATATATATATATATATATATATATATATATATATATATATACACCTAGTATACAACTAGTAAATGTCTACACAGTAATAATACATTCACATGAAAACGCTTGTTGAGAAAATACCGATTAGTAGCACTCTAATAATATATTTACATAAGTAGATCACGAGGCCATCTTCTTTTCAGATGCCTCGGAGGGAGGTATATTTTAGTTTTCTTATTTCTGGTGTATTTTCAGAAACTTTTTTTTAACATGCGAGAACATTTTCTCCTTTAATTTATTATTAAAAACACTTTATTCAGAAATATTACAATTTGTCACAGTTAAGGACACTTATAATAGAGTTCAGAGATTGCATTCATACCGTATATACAAAAATATAAATAAATAAAGCAATAACAAAAGAATAAGAAGAAAGAACAAAAGAGTAAAGAAAAAAAAATAATATATATACACATAAGTAAATAAAAATAGAAATAAAAGTAAAACAAACACCTTATATAAAACATACATTATTTACAATTTGCCAGGTGATCTCCGAACCAATCCTGTCCCCTCCACATGTGGAGGGAAAAGGGAGGCCTAGGAGATCCCTACGCTTCTCCTTCAGCCACTTCACTGGTATTTTAAACCAGCGGTCTCCTTTAATTAATTATAGATTTCTTCCATAGTTCATATTTATTCATTTTGCAATATTACTGGTAATGAAAAATTTTAGATTATTTTTTATAGTAAAAATTAAAGGTTCATTAGAGAAAAGAAAATTGATATTAAATACTAATCAATTTTATATCGATATAACAAGTAAAAATCGTTTGTGTTGTTTTCAGGAAAAATGTAAAAATTTGTACAATCAATTATATAACGTACCATTTCCGATTAGTCAATTTTGACGAAAACGTTTTTAGTAATATCACAGGCTTATACCTTACCCGTCATACTACTTCAATAAAAGGCTTAAGAAGCGAGGAGAAAATTAAGAAACAGAAAAAAAATGTTAAGTAGGTTATAAACACCTTAAAAGAACCATAAAATCACGGTTGGTAATCGAGTGGTTGTCTGGGAAATAGTAAATGATTAAAATTTTAAAATTTAATAAAACGATAAAGAGGTATTGAAGTGCAATACATTTAATGTTTTTTTTAAATCGCCTTTGATATTCCTGTAATCTTAAAAAAATAATTATTGAAGAAAAGTAATCGACTGTCCTTATATCATTGGTGATATGAGAACAGTCGATTTTTATTCCCAACGTTTCAACCCAACATTATAGTCATCATCAGAGCATGTTACCAGCACTGATTATGATCCACAAATTTGGATTGAAATTTTGGTAACGAACGAAGATGACGAACTTTCAATGATCAATTCAGTCTCTGAGCCCAACTACCAACATCAAGAATAAACTTCTTCGTTAGTAGCCCTGGAGCCAAGACCCAAAAATCGACCTGACCGCAGGCGAAGGTTTGATTGTAAATTACGAAAGTGTATGTTATTCTGAATAAAAAGAACCTTGTCTGCCGTTCCAGAGCCGCTGCTTTCATAAATGGCGGCTTATTTAAAGAATATTAGTCCAGTAATTTGAGGATCGCAACAGAAAATCTATTGCGAAAAACATGAGAAAAGGGTTTATATATTTAACTTATATGGTTAGCAAACAAATTTGCTAACTTGGGGCACCAAGGGAAAACTTTTACCAGCCAAAAAAGTCAGATTTTTTTCAATGTTTTTGTTTTTTCGCCTATAGGCAAGTTATAACTCCGTAACGATGCATCAAAGCGAAAAATTTACTTGAAAAATGTTGAAAGATACCTAATTTCATAAAGAAATAACAAATCCCGATTCGAGATATATAATTGACCTAAAATAGAAATGTTAGTACTCAGCAGATGCAGAATTTGATGCTCTTCAACTTTGATTCCATAGTTTTTTTTTGCTTAAGGAACTCATTTCCAAGTTACACAGCCATTTATTGTAATTTGTCCCAGTTTTTGTCAAATTTGGTAAAAATCAGCGTTGATTGACCGTAGTTTTATACCTCATCACGTAACCAAATTATAAGTTTATGTTCTCGTTCAATACACAATTTAACATTCTTTAATTTATTAAAGAGTAAATTTTTCGCTTTGATACATCGTTTAGGAGTTATAAACAAAAAAATATCGAAACAAATCTGACTTTTTTGGCTATAAAACGTTTTCCCTTAATGGCCTGCATTAGCAATTTTGTTTTTTACTTGTCTAAACCCATATATACAAGTTAAAAAAAAAAACTTTTCTCACATTTTTCGCAATGGATTTCCCGTTTCGATACTCACATTACTGGCCTAATATTCTTTAAATCATCCGCCATTCTTTAAAGCACTCAGGAACGGTAGACAAGATTCTTTTTACTCAGAATAACATACACTTTCGTAATTCCGAAAGCTGGTAACATGCCCTGATGATGACCCACAAGCTTGAGATGAAACGTTGTCAACTATAAAAATCTAAAAAATGATTGCGTCCTGGCTATTTATCACCCCCAAATAATAGCTGTGATTGTTTTTAGTGTGACAAGAATATAAATTTTCTATTATTATTAAAGATTAACTTTTGAATTAATGGTTTTTTTTTTCATGGAATCTTCGTTGTACTAGTATTTTTGGACTTAATTCAAAATTAAAATCGATTCATCGACAATAATTCAAGGCGCCATCCGCTAGATTGATTAAAAAATATGGTCGCTAACAGAGCTTTACTGAAAGCAGGACTCAATTAAAGAAGAAGGATAAGGAAGGGCCTAATCCTGCCGCGAAGTCCTAATCCTTGAGAGCCAATTTGTTAGGTCTTGAAGAGCGAAGACAGATAATCCGGATAAGAGTGTGGTCCTAGCCATACTAAGAAGGGCCTCCTTAAGGGGTCTCTCAACAAATTCTTCTTATACACTCTCTACAATTTATTTTTAAATTATCTATTATGGAAAAAGTTTTACCAAGTTAGGATAGTACAGCTTCTCCAGTTTATATTAGATACTTAATTAACTCTATTTCAAGAATAATGACCCATTGGAAATAAATCCTTAGAAACCAGCCACAGGGATATCAATGAAAATACATTTTCACATAAATAAGTGAAAAGGGCAGACTGAATTTGAGAACAATGACACTCATTTTACAAATTTCCTAAAACTGTAGTGTTGATCAAATGGGCCGTTTTTTTTTTAACATTAGCGAATTCGCAAACTTTCTATTCGGATTGGAGGTGACGGATCTCCCTCCTAAAAAAAAAATCTCGGGCATTTATAATATGTATAAAAATTATGCGTGATAATTACTATAATCATCACTATATTATTATAATTAAGAAGGGAAATCATACCCGAGATATAAGAAAATTCAAATACCTCGGCTTCGCAATAACCTCAATGAATGACCAACGAACAGAAATAGACCAGCGTATAACTAGCTCAAACAGAGCTTTCTTCTCCCTCTCAAAGGTATTCAAATCCCGAAAAATCTCAAGAAATCTCAAACGAAGCGTGTACAATGCTTTTATAGGGAAATTCCGGACGATAACCAGACCGATATGGAGTCAAAGTACTAGAGAAGAAAAACCAATAAAGAACTGCTTGAAGAACCACATGGAATCAACAAAGATTCAGCAGAGCTGGGTGCAGATAAATGGAAAGAAATAGCCCAAGACAGATATGGAGCAGGCATAATAATAATAATTATAGTCTTCTGTTCATTTTTCCAACATTTGGTAGTCTTGAAGTTTTTTTTTATTTTTTACAATAAATTAGGCCAAATTTTCACCAAAGTTTTATTGATACGCATTAATTTGACGTTTCGACCAAGGGTCATTTTCAAAAGTGGAAAATTATAATATCATTATTAGTTAATATTCAGCAATTATAAAAAGAATTTCTTATTACATTTAATTGACTTATCTAACGTTCTTTGTCAAATTATTTCTGATACACATAAATTTATCTAAAAATTTACATAAAGTATACACTTTTTATTATAAAATAATGACGTGGGCGAAGCCCCTATATAACATGACAAGTTAATGTTCACTGAACATATTAATTACAACATTAATGATGAACATATAACGGAGGACTCATCAAGGTAATAGTCATTTGTTTTTAATGTTAAAGTTTTAATGGTTGTAGTTACGTACATGTATGGGTTTTTTTATAATAAAAAGTGTATACTTTATGTATATTTTTAGATAAATTTATGTGTATCGGAAATAATTTGACATAGAACGTTAGACAAGTCAATTAAATGTAATAAGAAATTCTTTTTGTAATTGCTGAATATTAACTAATAATGATATTATAATTTTCCAGTTTTGAAAATGACCCTTGGTATGGTCGAAACGTCAAATTAATGCGTATTAATAAAATTTTGGTGAAAATTTGGCCTAATTTATTGTAAAAAATAAAAAAAAACTTCAAGACACCAAAAGTAGGAAAAATGAACAGAAGACTATAATTATTATTATTATGATAATAAACCAACAATATAATACCATGTATAAAATAATCTCGTAGGTTTTTAGAATTTAATGGAGATAGTAATAAGGATACTTTAAGAATAATAATTTCAGAAATCTAATATTATTTAACTGAATTTTCTAAATTAAAAACTAAATAGAAAATTTTATTATTATTTTTAAAGGTCCGTTTAGACATTTTACAAACTAGAGAACAAACAAATAAATAAATGATTATTTCACAATGTTATTGGTTTTAATATTTTCCATCTGCGGTCGGTATCAGGAGAAAGAAAATCAATAGTTTTAGTTTAGCAATAATATCGCTGTTAGTAGTGTTGCCCAAATGCGAGACCGAGACCAGTATTGGTCTTGCATACTGTGTTTTGGTTATGGTCTTCGTCTTGCAGTTACTTATTAGCTTATTACTATAGCGATATTACTGTATTTTTTTAGATAGAAGAAACTTAACTAAGCCCGAATGAAAAATTAGAGGTGTTAAATGCAAAAGTATATTGGTTATATCAATTATTATCATGTAGTAACTAAAATTTTCGATTATTAATAACTATTTTGCCTTGATTTTTATTTAAAAAATCGATTTTTTTTTTACCAGTCCTGGTCTTGGTCCTGCAAAGTTCAAGACCAAGACCGATTTTGCGCAACACATCTGTTAGTTTAATTAGACAATGGTGTTTCCTATAGTTTGTGGAATGTCTAAACAAACCTTTAGGTGATATGACGTAAAGAATTGCTACCACTTAAAATATTTCAAGTTGTATTTACGGTTTAGAAAAACCCGCACTAAAAATAACTTTTAATAACTTAGGACTGATTATAGATATAATATAATTAAATATTAACTATAATAATGATGTAGAAATTGACCGTGATATAATATGAGAAGGAGTTGATCTGTGGGTGCGGTCAAATAAATACTAAATTATAGAAAGATTAATATTTAATTATTATGCCGACGTTTCGACCCACCTTGTCGAGGCTGGGCTATGTCGACCGTAAAACACGAGAAGGCTACCATAAATATTTCTTAAGTTACACAACTGGATCTTTCAGGAGTGGTTTTAGTACTTGAGTAACAGTTAGTACTTGGATTAAGGTATATACAATTTTTTTTGAAAAATAAAAAACTTTCACATTAAAAAAAAATTCTGATGGGTTCACATAACATTCATTTACCACCCCAGTTAAATAATGAATTATCTATTAAACAATAACTATTTAATGGTTAATGAGAAGGAGTTGATCGGGGGGTGCGGTCAAATAAATACTAAATTATAGAAATAGCATTATTTAATTACCATCATTAATTACCATTAGGTCTTCATCAGGCCTACCAAATATAAGAGGTACATGGTGAAAATAAAATAAATGAATTATAAGTAGATATTAAATAAGAAAAAGTCTGATAAAGAAATAATAAGATGATATCAGAGATATAGTGGGTGACAATGTAGTTAAAATATCAAGTATTATATATATAGAAGATACAAACAAAAATAGAAAATAAGTATGAATAAAAATAGAAAACTATATTCTCCTTTGTTTTCTATTTTTATTATCATTAACTACAATAGTTATTATTTAATAGAATATTCATTATTAAATTAGGGTGGTAAGCGAATGTTATGTGAACCCATCAGAATTTTTTTTTAATGAGACGTAGTTTCTTTTTTCAAAAAAAAAAAAAAAATTTGTATACCTTATTCCAAGTACTAACTGTTACTCAAGTACTAAAACCACTCCTGAAAGATCCAGTTGTGTAACTTAAGAAATATTTATGGTAGCCTTCTCGAGTTTTACGGTCGACATAGCCCAGCCTTCCGCTGGCAGGACACACCCAGAAGGGCCAGGAAGAAAAAAATAATGAAAGGACCTATACCTGACAGAGAGAGAGAGAGAATAGAGCCTAGCTAGCGGCGAGCAAGCAAACACTAGCCCGACAGATACTCGATAAATCACACAGTCCGTTGAACAGGCAGACAAGACCTTTGAGTAAATATTGTTTTTACCGGGACTCGAATTTGTTCTTTGAGTAGGTTCGTTAGTCCATTCTTTGAAGTGGTTTGGATTAGTCAAAAGGATGAAGTGTTGGTACAAGTCTTTGATCGAAAACTTGAAGGTTCAAAACGTATCGTAAATATTTGTGCTTAAATGTGTTTTAGCTATTTTTTTTTTTCACTTTAAACTCTTTGAAAGAAAGTTTGCATTAAAAATGTCAATTTTTTTCTTATTTTTAAATAAAGCCTGTATTTTATTAAGGTTTGACTCCTTTCTATTCAATATTTTTTATAATAATAATAATAATAATAATAATAAGGCTTAGCGAACCCGAAGGTTCGATGCCGACACCACCAATCGCTTGTTACACACCTCCCTCCACCGTTCGCCGTCCAAACCCAGTCCCTTCAGATCAGCTTTAATGCAATCTTCCCACCTTCGCTTCGGTCTACCCCTCCGACGCTTACCATTCGGCACAGCAAATATTAACCTTTTAGGAATTCTCTCGTTACTAAGCCCAACAACTTTACAAGCCCATTTGATTCGCCGCGATGAAATTACCTCAATTATATTACCCGGATATAGCTCACGCAATTCGGCGTTGTGTAACCGTCTGAACTCTCCGGTTAACTCATCCTTCTTCGGTCCGAATATTCTACGCAATACTTTATTTTCAAAAACCTTAAGACGCTGCTCATCCCTTAATGTAAGCGGCCAAGTTTCGCATCCATAAAGAACTGTAGGCAAGATAATTGTTTTATAGATTCTAATTTTTAAGTTTCGGGACAAGAGGCGCGAACTGAGTAGTTTTGTCACAGAAAAATAACAAGCATTCCCCGCCTTCAGTCTAACTTTAATCTCTTCTTCAATTTCGTTTTTTCTAGTTATCGTAGAACCTAGATACCTAAATTTATCTACCTGTTCAAACATATTACCATCTATATCGATATCACCAGTAGTATCGCCATTTTTGCAGCTAACCATATATTTTGTTTTATCCACGTTTATTTCGAGTCCTAGTTCTTTACCGGCTTTCATTAACGTTGTCGTATTTAGTTTTATAGTTTCAACGTCTTCGCTTAACAGTACCAGATCATCAGCATAGCCCAGCACGGATGTTGTCCCGCCCAGATCCAACCCTTTCTCGGTACGCATTACCTCCCTAATGGCATGTTCTAATGCCAAATTGAACAGGACAGGCGAAAGAGAATCCCCCTGTTTTAAGCCCGAACGAACCTCAAATTTTTCGGACAAATTATTACCGATTCTGACTTTATTGAGTGTCTCCGTCAAGCACATCCTGACTAGATTTACTAGTTTTTTTGGAATTCCCTGCTCGATTAGAATATTATACAGTTTCTGGCGGTCAATAGAATCGTAAGCCTTTTTAAAATCTATATACAGCTGGTGAACAATACCGTTATACTCCAATTTTTTCTCTAATATTTGCCGTAAAGAAAATATTTGATCAATAGTCGAACGATTCCGTCTAAATCCGCATTGGTAGTCTCCGATAATTTCCTCGGCGTATTCCGTGATTCGACTGGTTAAGATTAAAGTGAATATTTTATAACATACCGGAAGGAGTGAAATTCCTCGATAGTTATTACAATCCGTCCTCGGACCCTTTTTGTGAATCGGAATAAGAATAGATTCTTTCCATTCTTCAGGTAATTTCTCGTTCACCCAGATCTTTTCAACCAACCGATGTATTTTAGAAACTCCAGCTTCCCCGCATGCCTTAATTAGTTCAGTAGGAATATTATCGATTCCCGCTGCTTTATATGATTTTAATTTACCGATAGCTACTTCAACTTCCTCTTTACTTGGTCCTTCTATCAACGGTTCAGCACTCTGGTACTCAGAAGGAGGACACCGATCATAATTTCCCGTATTTAAAATATTGTCAAAGTGGTCCTTAAACTTATTCAATATGTCAACCGGATCGGTCAGAATATTGTTATTATCATCCCTAATTCCAGACGTTACGGGCCCTACATATTTACGTGATCTGTTTATACCTTTGTACATGTCTCTTACGTTATTTTGGATTCTATTAGTTTCTATTTCAATTATTTTATTTTTAAGATACTCCCTTTTTTTATTTTTGAGCAATTTTGTCGTTTCGTTCTTTGAGATTCGGAAGTATTCCAGATTGTCTTCGCTAGGATTATTTAGAGCTTTTAATTTAGCGGCTTTCCTTTTTTCGCACATGTTTAAGCAATCTTCATCAAACCACGGTTTGTTATTCTTATTTTCCTTTTTTCCTAGACACGAGTTACCGACCGCTTTAATATTATCCCTGATCTCTACCCATAACTTGTCAATATCCTCGTGGTCCTCGTCAGGAAGCTCTAAAGCTTCAAACCTATTCTTAACATCTAGCTCGAATTGGTTTCTAATTGATGGATTTTTTAATTTTTCCAAATTAAAATTCTCAAAATCGAAACGGTTTTCTTTTCTCTTTTTTATATTAAGTTTTTGTCGAAGTTTCGCGATTACTAATTCATGATCCGACCCACATTCTGCTCCGCGATAAGACCGTACATTGATTATACTGCTTTGCCAGCTGTGTTGTATCAAGACATGATCGATTTGATTTCGTGTTTGCGAATCCGGCGATGTCCAAGTATATTTATGAATATCCTTACGTTTAAACGTCGTACTTTTAATTACCAGGTTTTTCGAGATGGCAAAGTTTATCAGACGGATCCCATTATCATTACTATATTCGTGCAAACTTTCTTTACCAATCGTCTGAATATAAACTTCTTCCCTTCCTACCTTTGCGTTCGCGTCACCTACAATTATTTTTATGTAGTTTCGCGGTAGTTTATCATAAACCCATTCGAGTTTATCGTAAAATTCACTTTTGACTTCATCGTCACTGTCTTCGGTCGGACAATGTATGTTTATTAATGCGATTTTAAACCAACGTCCCTGAAATGTAGCTACCGAAATTCTATCACTAAAGAATTGTACGTCCCTCAAAGCGGATAGTAATCTACTCCTAATTAGAAACCCGGTACCTAAACAATGATTCCCGCTTCCTCCGTACCAAATAGTGTACTTTCCTTCCCTCATCGAGCCCTCCCCTGGCCAGCGAACCTCTTGCAGAGCCACGACATCCAAATTGTACCCATTTACCTCATTCGCGACCGATTTTAGCCCCCCTGCTGTGTTTAAACTCCTTACGTTCCACGTACCAATATTTAAATCCCTATATTTCAACTTGCGGCATGAATCCCCTAAAGCAGTCCCCACCCGGAGACCCGAACGGGGGACTAGTTTACCTCCGGATAATGAGCGTTTTACCTTAGGGAGATCCATGACTTTTTGTGGTGTTTGGTGAACTAAAGATATGTGAGTAGGGCGTTCAATCCTACGTCACACCCTCCAGCAAGTCTGGTGGGCCCCTACCTCCAGCAAGTCTGGAGGTCCCCTCCCTCCAGCAAGTCTGGAGGGCCCCTCTCATTGTTGGTCAGCGAGTCCATCGGACTTAGCCGGAAGGAACTTCCAAGGAATTTCCACCGACCATCCCCACATCCGCCACCCGTGGGACGCTCCCCATACGCGGTAATGAGCCCGCGCGAGGCAATATTTTTTATGTACTTATTAATTTGTGTTTTAATTTATCATCATTTATCACACATTTCACTTTACCTTTAGCATCGCAATATCTAAGATCATATGATCACACTGTTTCTAGATTACAGAAAATAGTAAATTCCAACTGTTTTTTGAAAGATTAGGTTAAGAGTTACATTTCCAACAAAAAGAACTTAACCAATCCGACTAAATATTTGGGTTGGCAAATAAATCCTTTCGGTTTTTCTGTTTAATTTTATATCGCTATGATATACTTCTTATCTGATGAATTAATCTCTAATGTCGATTGTTTATCCTGTTTGTAATATTTCAACAAATATATCTGTTAACTATTGTTGAAACTAGCTTAGTATTATGTTTGCTATTGCACTGTGAATATGAATGAAAATATCATTCATTATCGGTATATTTTGTTGTATTATTCTAAAAAAGGTAAGCGTGCTGCAGAAACTCATAGAAAAATTTGCAGTGTTTATGGGGATGATGCCTTAACCGAACGCACATGTCAAAATTGGTTTACCAAATTTCATTCGTGAAATATTGATCAATGATACTCAACGGTCTGGTCGCCCACATGAAATTGAAACCAGCAATGTTAAGGCCATTGTTGATCAAAATCTCACCCAATCAGTGCGAGAAATTGCTATGGCCCTAAATGTGTCGCAGACAAGCGTAGAGATGTTTTATTTATTTATTTTATTCTATTTTTTTTTCTGTTGGGATTACAGACCTTAACCTGTTTTACCTGCCTAAACCAGCCTTCTCCATTTCTGCCTATCTTGGACTATTTTTTTCCATTTGTCTGCAACTGCAGTTGAGGCATTCATTGCCCCGAGCTACATACCCCGCCCATCTTAACCTCCTTCCCTTCATATCATGAGATATTGATTGGCTAATTTCTGTAAGCAGTTTTTTATCGCTCCGGTTATCATGCTGAGGATTTTACTATTTCACATTTGCCACCCCAATATGAAGAATAGCATGATCACATGATCACACTGTTTGCGGAATGCTGAAGATAGCGGAATGCATCTATATTTTGAAAGGTTAGGTTACACTTTTATCAGAAACAACCCTATTAAACAATCCTATTAAACTATTTGTACTCGAGATAGAAATACAATTTAATTATTTGTGTGATAAAATGATTAAAAAATTAGGTATATACCTAAAAATATTTTTGAAGATCCTTCTATAAACTTTTTAGCAGTGCAGTAAAATATAATTTGAGATATTCATAGCGGTACTTTGATAAAAATGTGAAATGATTGGCCACTATTTCGCAAGTGTCCTTCCTGCATGAAGATGGCCTCATGATCACATTACATTACTGTACCTGTAAGTTGATGTGATTTCTTGATTTACCTTACTGGTAAATGATAACAGATGCTTTATGTATGTCTTTATGGATTTTCTACTGCGAGAAAAATATATTTTATTATGTTGTGTTGGAAACTGAACATATTTTAACCATATAAAAGAAGGACGCATTGGGATATGTTCGGCATTCCACAAAAAGTTTGATCATGTGATCTTGAGCCCAATCCTTATGATGGAGTGACACTTGTGAATTAATAAACTGAAAAAATTTAACATATTTTTTAAATATTAGTTTCATATTCTTTTATTAATTTTTATTTTACGTTTTAATACATTCCTATGTAATTATATATTCTTGCTTATGTAGGTTTATATTTAATGTATATATTATAAAATCCTGTTTTGCAAAGTTATTGCCTCATTTAAATTATTTTTGTTAAAACTATCGTTATAATTTTTTTTTTTTTTTATTTCAGGTAAATATGCCCATGATAATCTATGTGATAACAGATGTTCACGAATTCCGAGGTATTTTTTCATTATCATTTCTTTAATATATATTTTTTCTAACTCGCTACTGAAGAAAAGAAATCTTTAAAATCTTGCAGGACGTTAACAATTATTCACTGTTGTTCTTTGACCGTGAACATTCCTCATTTATTTTACTTTTTGTATATCAAGAAACAAATTGGCTTTTTGAACCAAGTGGTTAGTGAAAATGCTGCTCCATCAGTATTATCAAATATATAAATTTAGCATTTGTTTTCATATAATGTCTACTACTTCCGTTTAATTATGATATATAATCATAATGTTTTTGTTTTGTTTTTGACCATGAATCAAACAAATTTTCAATTTTACACAAATTGTATGAGAACGTAATGGTCGAGCAAGTACTCGGTTCTGAAAGTCGTGAGTTCGATTCCCGCCTGGGTGAGTTAATATTTATTTCTCACCTACCTCGAGAAATAAATCTTGACACATTTACTGTTGTAAGTACACGACAACAACCTCTAGGTAGTCGTAAGGATTTGGCGAAAATTACCGCAAGGCTCAGTTGCTGGTCCTTATAGATACAGACATTTGGCTCAATTATAATATACCGCTTGAAAAGATCCACGCGCCCTTATACACGTGTCTTGTAAAGGAGCGGCCACGTGGATCGCCGGTTATGTGCTCCGTGGATC
The DNA here is from genome assembly GCA_928085145.1 of Nezara viridula. Classification (NCBI taxonomy): domain Eukaryota; kingdom Metazoa; phylum Arthropoda; class Insecta; order Hemiptera; family Pentatomidae; genus Nezara; species Nezara viridula. Next base: position 166,980,104 of record OV725079.1, read on the forward strand.
GCGTGATCAGGACCGGAGAAAGTGTGAAGCGTGAAACAGCTGTTGACGAATGAGAGAGAAACCTCCGAAACGTCGACATGTTATTAATATATATTATGTTCCTTTTAATTATATTCCTGAGTAGTCCTTTCAAAAGATCAGAAGAACGTTTTTTAAAGGTGAATTCATCAGCTGAATGAATTTCAGCATTCTGAATTTATGTTGAACAATTTAAGAATCATTACAGAGATCAAAAAATTTGGCAATTTATTCTTCTTCTCAAAAAAAAAAAAAAAAAAAAGAAAGAAAAATGCGTTTCCAAGACATTGAGTTGTTCATATATAATTTTGTCAGAGGACGTTCCAGTACGTTTTGGCCCGGTTCTGAACGTTATGAATTAGATTCCCACCTGGGTCAGTTAATTTTCATTTCTCTGAGGCATTGGGAATGCTGGTCTTGAAATTGTCACTCTGGTAAGTACACGGCGACAACTTTGAAGTTGCCGTCAGGGGTTCGCAAAATGGACCCGCTTACCGTACTAGTTTGCTCCACCAGTACCAGTATAATTTTGTCAACAAACCAGGTTATTGCTCAATAAAGAAACCATTTTTATTAATTTTAATATACATCTACGAATTAAAAATAAAGACAAACTACCAAATTAAGCAATTACTAGTATTACTGACATATTGATGTCACAGTTAGTGTGTCACCAAATTTCAACCAAATTTTGGTGATTCTACATTTAAAAATCCAAAATGTTAGACAAGTATCCCCTCATTCGTTCCCATGGATCTTAGGAGCTGAGAAAAAAAATTTCAAAAATATTTTTAAACATATATTGAATTTTAAAAATATTAAACATATACAAATCGATTTTTTTTTTAAATTTAAATAAGAGAAAAATATTCTCCGATAGTATTGAATGAGTTATTATGTGTCATTCGTTATAAAAACCAAAATACGGTTCTAGTACTGTTGCCCAAATGCGAGACCGAGACGAGTCGATCTAGCAAACTCAGTCTTGGTCATGGAATTGGTCTTGCGCAAGAGTCTCGCAACAGTCTTGCAGTTAATTATTAGCTTATTACTACAGAGATATTACTGTAATTTTTTTGATAGGAGAAACCTAAATAAGCCCAAATGAAAAAATAGAGGAGTTAAATGCAAAAGTTTATTGGTCATACCAATTATTAACATATAGTAACTAAAATTGTTGAGTATTAGCAACTATTTCACCTTAATTTTTATTTTTAAAATCGATTTTTTTACCTTATCTTGCAAAGTGCAAGACCAAGACCGATTTTGGGCAACACTAGCTTCTAGTAAATTGCGCCTAGTAAATTTTCATTGTGAAAAAGCAGATTAGATTCGTTTTAGTGTACATTTAAACTTTTAATTAAGCATTTTTATAGAAATAAAAAAAATATATAGACAATAATATTTTTCTTCAGCAAACGGGCATTTTCCTTTAAATTTTTTTTTTTATATATCGGTTACAAGAAATAATATATTTTTCCAACTAAGTAAAAACAATTTAAAAAAAGAAATTTTATTAGATAAAGAATTTTTTTAAAATTTATTATGACTATTGTCCTACTAGTTGTACTAACAGTACTGCATCCGTTGGGAGATAAAATACTACAAAATAAGCAGACAGTTGGCCGAAAATGGATTGTTTGGAAGTGAGGAGGCTCCTAAAACCTGAAGATCAGTTATAAACTGCACATGAAAATTTAACTGAATCACGGTGCTCTCCTTGCATAAGAAAATAATATTATTATTGAGAACGTTATCTCAAAAACATCTTGTTGATTTTTCTTTGAATAATACACTTGCACTATTTGGTTATTCATTTTTAAACTTTCGGACTAAAGCTCCCAAAATTGATAACCGAATTCTCATTAGTCCATATATATTACTGTGAGTGATCTAACCAAAATACTTTTTAGTTTCCTAAATACACTAACAATATGTTTGATATGTTTAAACTATATTGTACGTACAGCTACTTAATAAAATCATTTCTTATGAAATAAAATTATCTCTAAAAGAATTATCGTTCGTTTGCTCATATTTTTAATATGATTTCAAGAAAAACCTGCACACCATTTCACATAGGTAGTTAGTTTTTTTTTTTTTTTTTTTTCTTTCCAAATAATTAACGTTATATACAAAAGCTTTCAAGTTGAAGCCCCATCCCAAAAATTAAATCCTAGATCTACTACTGGTTTGAGATAGGCTGGTATATCTAATCTTCATTAATTTTATCTTATATTTTTCTGGAGTCTAAATTGGTGAAACATTTACTGCTATTTGAGAACACTAAGGCTTCGTTTTAGAATCCTATTATAGACTGATGCTATTCTTTATTGAATGCCGTTGGATCGATACGTACCACCTACCACTGACACCCTAAGCCAGAGGAGATACTGACCATGCAAGTTGTCATGCTGCAGCGACTGGATATATCTTCCACTTTCTACTTTCTCTGGCTAAATGCCCTTCAATTACCTGTAGTCCAGGTGTATGCACGATCATCTACTATCGATAGGCAAATATATTTATCGATCATTTACTTTCACCGATGCCTAGATGCTGCTTGGTCGTGGTACAGTCATTGCTAACTCGCTAGCGTAAATCTCAATCGAGAATTTCTTTCAATACCCCAAAGAGTATGAAATGCTATATCGATCGATCTATATAACATATGTATAGAACTCGTATTATGATTTCCGATGTATTTACTATACAATATTACTATTTTTTATATTATTTTTTATTTTTATATTTATATTAGGTATTTTTTTCTTTTGATTTTGATCTTTTTATCGATGATTCTTGTAAATTGAAGTGAATAAAACGACGGAGATGAAGTTCTCTGAAAGAAGACGTTAATTGTAGATCAGTTGCTTCAACTGACAGAGCCAGTCGCCGAATTGACCTCAATTTGCCAAGATATGAAGCAGTAAAAGATGAGATTGTGGATCACGCAGAAGCTAAATACATATTCGAATCTATAGATCTCAATTTAATTCCTTATAAGAGCCCAAAAAAATCTGGCTTTTTTTTTTATAAAAAGTTTTCTCTTGGTGACCCGCGTTAGCAATTTTGTTTTTTTCATATTTGGAATCATATATACACTAATGAAAAAAAAGTTAAAACTTTTCCGACATTTTTCACTATATACTTCAGTTTTGATCGTCGTTCTGGCCTAATATTCTTTAAATGAGTTGCCATTTTTGAAAGCAGCGGCTCTGCAATGCCAGACAAGGTTAATTTTACTTATAATAACATACGCGTTCCTTACATTGAATTTACATTGAAACTTTCTCCCGTTGAGTACCCTGCTAAGGCCAGGGTAATGCGATGAACCTGTTGGTACAACTTCTATATTAAATTAACTGAAAATGATAATTCTATTGATGGTCGAGAAATTGTTGAATGTTGATTCTTATAAGAGAAATTGGTCGAGGATAGGAGTTATTAGAAGTACACAAAAATAAATTATATTTCTTTTTTTTTGTGCCGATGTTTTGCTTCAAGTTTGAGGCCTTCATCAGGGCTGCTCGTTTAATATGGTGAATTAATCACGTCTACTCGTTTCATATTCTTTGAACAAGCAGCCCTTATGAAGCTCTGAAACTTGGGCCAAAACGTTGGCGCAAAATAAATAAATATAATTTTCTGAACTTACAATGACTACAATCCCCAATCAACTTCTCTTATATATTATACTATTACATGTTAAAATATTTGTATTGTTTATTTTTTTGTATTTTAGGATTTATTTCCACCTGTCACAGTTAGAAATAGAAATAAGAAATAGTAAAATAACTTTATTCAGTACGACAGTCCTTGAGAATAAAAAATTAGAATCAATTAAAATATTACATCGGAGCCAAAAACAAATAAATCGAAAAAAAGAATAATGTTAAAAATAATATAAGGTAAAAACTCTAGATACCAAACAAACTAAAACTATAACAAAACCATTAATACTATTACAATAAAACTTAAAGCATATTTAGAACCATATACACTTTTCCGAAAAAACATAAAGAAATTAAAAAATAAAAATTTATCAAATTCTCTATTAAAATCCGCTCGAATGGTTACAATTATCTGACTGTTTTTGTGATAGAATAGGAATAGGAGGATTGAATGAAAATGGAGGGCATGTCGAATTCTGATAGGGAGGGAAATTCCAGATATTGACAGAGCGAACAATAAAAGGAGTTTTGAATGAGGCAGATCTGTGAGAAGGCATGTAAAGGTCAATGGGACGAATCTTGTGACAGGGAATGGACTGATGTTTTGAACTGGAGAAGGTGTAGGAGTAAGAAGGACGATGGTCGTTGATGATTTGGTAGACAACGTTCATAGAAATAGTGTCTTCGGAAGGAGGGTAGAGCCACTTAACTCAGTGTAGTGGTGAGAGACATGGGAGTACTTCGGGGCACCAATAACAAATCTTACGCAGCTATTCATTTATGTTGGTAAACAACAAATGTGTTGAGAATACAAGAAATAATGACAATTCAGGTATGGTATAGGACAGTACTCAGCAGTACTTCTTCGCTGACTTGTTCAATTATTTAGGTTGTTCAAAGAAGAAGTTCCCTCACCCAACGCCTTTGTAGTCTTCTCCAGTCATATCACTGTGGCCATGTCTCTTAATTTATTGTTATGTCCGTTTACATTTGTACAAAATCGTTTGTAAAGGGTCGCCATTTGTTGATCAATTGTAGGAAGACGGAGATCAGTAGAAGAAGAAGAAGAAGTATTTTTATTTATCAAAATTACATAATATTGGTTACAAAAAATACAAATTTTTTTTTTATTTAAACCGAAAATCAAACGTTCTACATAGTCTGTTGACCATCAGAGAAGTCTGTGTTTCATAACAAAATTATAATTCTATCTATTTATATATAACTAATTAATAAGAAAACAAGAACAATTATATTTACAATGCAAAAGCTATATAAATATTTTAATTACAAAAAGAGTGGTACAAACATTCTCTAATTTATTAATTTTTAAATTCCCTAAATTATATTTATTATATAAAAATAAATTATTTCTTTTGGGCCAACGTTTCGCCCTAAGGTTCAGGGCTTCATCAGGGCTGCTTGTTCAAAGAATATGAAATGAGTAAACGTGATTTATTTCAACGGGCAACACTGATGAAGGCCTCAAAAACTTGGACCAAAACATCAGCACAAAGAATAATTAGGTAAATAATTAGGTGTCAACGTTATTTCAATCCGAAAAAAACGGCATGTAACATTTTAGAAAATTAAATTAGTGAATAATTAGATGAATTTTTACTTTGTGAAATCCAAAAATTATCCACTCAAAATTAGTGTGACAACTTTTTAACTATCTATGGCATGCAATGAAGATCTCGGAATTTCATTTTAGTAAACTTTTAGTAAACTGGCAAATAACAGTTTAATAACTACTAGGCATATAATTCATAATAATTAATAGTTTGTGTATAGAGATATGCTTTCAAATCTCTTTAGGGATATATATATATATATATATATATATATATATATATAAACACATACAAACATAAATAACTCAGAGACAGGAGTTATGTGATTTACAAAAGCAGATGGAGTACTGAGAGCGTAGTAAAAAAGGAGAGAATTTTAGCACTCCGCTTCACAAGGATGGAATATACAAACACACAGACATAGACCGTGATATCACGGTTGTCTTACCAATAAAAATTTAAAAGAATATAAATATCTACAAAAATACTAAGGAAAAACACAAATATATAAAATAAATACTGAGATATAAAAAAGTGAATAAATAAAAATAAAATGACTTCTATCAATTAACTGATGGTGACCAGAGTAATTATATAACCCAGAAATTTTTACAAGCTTGCGGAAGTTTGAATTTGTAGTATCTAGTGGAATAGGAGTTGTTTGAAGGAGTTTATGGACGTGGTTTGACGTATGGAGATAGATTCCAGAAGGAGATAGCACGAATGACGAAGGATTTATTGAAGGAAGTGGTTCTATGAAAGGGGATATATAAATCTATAGGTTGAGATCTGATTTTGAGAGAGTGGATAGAGGAGCAGAAAGTAAGGAATTCTAAGATGTAGAGAGAGTTTTTGGTTCCGAGGACTTGAAAAAGAAAAACACCAAAAAGGAATTGCCGTCAGGAAGTAGAGTATAGCCACTTCAACTCGGTGTAATTGAAGGAATTTGAGAACGCTTGGGAACCCCAAAGATATGAATCTCATGAAGCAATTTATAATTTTCTTTAGTCTCGTCTCCAGTTTTGTGGACAGCCCTCCATACACCAGGCAACCGTAGTTGCCGTATTTTTTTTTTTTTTTTAATTTAATCACGGAATCGAAGGACTTGTTTAAAGATTGTTATGGATTTACGGGTAATCTGGAAAATTCTGCTTGTTCCAAGAGAGGTTCTGATCAAAGACCACTCTGAAGTATTGATTATGTATTAAAAACTAATATAACCTAAACTAATATAAAACTAATATAACCTAAGGGAAATATTACTATTAGAGCTAGCGGGCGTGTATAGGTAGGTAAAGAGAACAGCGCTCGCCCCGATTCTCATGTCCGCTTCCAGTAACGGTCTGTGCTCTATGGCACTTCACCAACTGGTTTACTTACCTGTCTGTTTTATACATTAGGATATATGTATATTTTTGCATACATAAATAGGATATATAAAGTTGTTGAATACATTCATGTGTATATTGAAGGAAGTTAGTCGATTGTTCTTCATATCATGGATGATAAATATTCAGGACGCAGTCTTTCAGTCTTTTTTTTTTTTAATTTTTATTTAATAATAATAATAATGCTTTATTTATTCTGGGACGAGTCCCTTTAGAATAATATAAAAAGACGAAGAATAAATATAAATATTAAAAATAAATATTATAATAAAATAAAAATAAATATTATAATTTATTTTTGCCTTCCTTTTTGACTGAACACTCCAACTATTCTTCTCTTCATTATCCACGACAGTCAACCAATTACCAATTATGAATATAAAAATACAATAATATGGGCTAAGGAGCCTTAGAGATACATAAACAAAAATATACAGTAATTAAATAGTTAAAATAAAAAAATAGAAAAAATTATAAATTACTTACTAATTTAGATCAGTTAAAAATAAAAAACAAAAAATTGAAAATAAACAAGAACGCTCTAATGATTTATATACATATTTACAGTAGTAACTATTTACAATTTTACTTTTCTATACTATTACAATTGTAGAAAGGAATAATTGGGTAGGGAAATCTGGGAGTAAGGGATAAAAGGTTTTAACTAGGTTTCGGATATTGCTATTATGTGGTAAAAATTATGAAGGAAATGTTCCTGAAATTCATTCTAGTGTACAGTAAGGGATTGTGCATTGATGTGACAGGAATTCAGGATATTAGTCATGACTGGAGGGTTGCGAAGTAGGATTTTGGAAAAAAAAAAAAAAATGATCAAGGATGGAGGATAGGATATAGAATTTTTTAAGCATAATCTCAAGTTTATAAATATTAAAAAAAACAATGCTTACATAAAATAAACTTTGAGATGAAAAAAATAAATTTTCGGTGTTTCGAAATAATTATTCAGTTAAAATTAACTTATAACATAAGAAAATATAAATTTCTCCTTGGTCTATAAATTGAAAAAAATTGACAAGGAATCGAATAAAGTTCTAAATAATTTATACAAAAATAAAAGAAGCTTAAAATTAAAATAATAATATTTCTGATGAGTAAAAATTGATACAATAATAAAAAAACAAGAGAAGCTACACTTATAAAAAAATAAAGAAAGCTGAAAATGAAAAAAATATATTTATGCCAACGTTTCAACCCAAACATGTCATCTTCAGAGCTGAATTTTTTTTATTTTTTTATACGATCGGTAATGGTAAATAATGAACTATAGTAATTGATGGTATATGAATCTTAACTATTATTACAATACACATATTAAAAATGAAATATGTAAATAGTTATACAAACTAAAAATTAAAGTATATGATCCATTTATACAAATATGTAATATTTTCTCTTACTAACCGTGGTTTGAGCACTGAGGGTGTTCAAGTACTGTCTGATTTTCAGTTTAAATAAAAAAAAAATTGTATCATCTAATTTTGATAAAAATACTTTTTCTTCTACTTCTACTTCTTCTACTGACCTCCGCCTTTCTACAGTTGACCAACAAATAACGAACCTTTACTAACGATTTTGTACAAATGTACACGGACATAACAATAAATTAAGAGACATGGCCACAGTTGATATGGCTGGAGGAGACTAAAATGGGTTAGAGAACTTCTTCCTTAAACAACCTAAGTAATTGAACAAGTCAGGGAAAAAGTGCTGCTGAGTATTGTCCTATCCCATACCTGGCATGTCATTATTTCTTGTATTCTCAACACATTTGCTGTTTACCAACATAAATCCCATACTAAACCTTGGTGACCAGCCAATCTCCTTCTACTCCTCTGTAAAAAATTTAGGACTATTTATTGATCAAACCCTCTCCTGGAATCACCATATTTCTCACATCTCGACGGACAATTTCTACTCTCAAACTATTCCATCGCTTCCGCCATCTCCTACCTCAACATACGCGTAGACTCCTCGTTTCCTCTCTCATCTTCCCCCACTTTGACTACTCCTGTGTGGAGTATGATGGATTCTCGGTGGAGCTCCGCGACAGACTGAAAAGATTAATGAACAGTTGCGTGATATTTGTAATTGGTGCCCCGAGATACTACCATGTCTCTCACCACTACACTGAGTTAGAGTGGCTCTTCCCCTCCATTCGAAGACAATATTTCCTAGGTACATTCCTCTATCATATCATCAACAATCATCGTCCTTCCTACGCCTACAATCTTCTCCAATTCAAGTCCTCAATCCACTCCCTTCTCACAGATCTACCTCGTTCCAAAACTCCTTTATTGCTCGCTCTGTTAATTTTTGGAATGCCCTTCCTATCAAAATCCGACATTTTTTATCCCTATCTACATTCAAAATCCTCCTATTCCAATTCCTGTTCCAAAAACAGTCAGATACCAGCTAACCTCTTATGTAAAATTACATATTTTTTTTTTATTTTATATATTTTTTTTCTCAACAGAAAGATTTTACTGTTAAGAAGAACTTACATTTATTTTTTTTGTATTTTTTCTAAAAGGGTTTATTTATATTTTACCATTGTACATAGTTTTAAGTATCTTAGTATGGTTTCGAGAGTTTTGTATATAGTTTATTTTATTTTATTTTGTATATATTATGTATAACTAATATTTTTTTTATTACTGATTTATCTTTATCTTTAATTTTTATGTTTGTTTTTACCTGGCCAGATGTAAAATTTTAATTTCTGTACTTTTTTGTTATTCTGAAGGGACTTCGTCCCAGAATAAAATTATTTTCTATTCTATTCTATTCTAAATGTGACAGGAGAAAATAAATGCTTAAATCCAAAAAATAAACAATAAAAATGTTTTAACGTGTAATAGAATTATATATAAGAGAAGTTGATTGGGGATTGTGATCATTGGAAGTTCAGAAAAATAAATTATATTTATTTCTTTTAGGCCAACGTTTCAGCCTAAGTTTCAGTGCTTCATAGGTATACATAGTCAGAGAGGAAGGGAAGTAAAATTTCTGTTTGTAGAATGTAAATAATTTGCTGACTAAATATTTCAGATGTGTACACTATTTGCGTTGTTTCTTATGGTTACAGAAACGTGACTATTGGTTAGTAATGAAATGAATATAAGCAAGAGGCACCTCTTGGTTGCATGACCCACATGTTTGGGTTGAAACGTTGGCATAAATAAAATTTTTTTTTTTTTTTAAAAGACTGCGTCCTGTATATTTATCACCTATTTATGTGTATAATGATTGCCCCATTAGCAGGGTTTGAAATCGATAATAATTTTTTCCACAAAATCATGTAATAATTATTATATTTGACTTTGAATTTAAAAGTAATTTCTGATTTATAAATACAAATTTAAATCTATCTTTGATGTTTATTGATTCAATTAAAAATAATAATCACTCTCTGAGCGAAAGTGTATTGCATAAATAATATCGATTAAATTCTGATATCATAAAATAAAAATTACCTTGTAAACACAAATTAATATATTAGTATGTACGTATACGTTATTAATGTACACATTTTTTAAAAATTATATTCCTGAAAGGCAATAATTGTGCCCGCGATACATGTTGAGAGTACATCTACATACATTAAGTACATCTTAGCGAATTAGGTTAGGAGAACTTGAAAAGTATCGATATATGTTGATCAATTGTTGGAAAGTAGAGGTCAGTATGTAGAGTTTCGTTAGTCACGTACCAAGGTGGTTTTGTTATGTGTAGCAATAATTTTGATTTGAAGATTTGAAGTTTTTGTAGGTGGGTCTTTTTAGCGATATCTATCATTTGTGATGAGTATGTCTATATGGGTTTAAGTAAGTATGCATGTATATGTATTTAGTTTCTGTCTTAGTTTCAGTTTTGAAGATTTAGAATAAAAGGGATAAAGTAATTTGAATCGTTTGTTAAGTGTCTTACGTTTCATTTGATAATACAGATAATATAAATTTCTGATTTAAAATAATATTACTAAAAAATAATTATTGTTGTTAATTATAAAAATTGTGTTAAAAAATAATCAGAATATGATTTTTATCACTAATGATCAAAAATAAATACACTATTAATAAAAATCATTGGCCATCATGGCCCACACGTCAAAATGAAAAAAAAACTTCGAACTGAAAATAGTATACTCCCGTTTTCTAAATCAAAATTGAAAATTAGACAAAAATTAAATACATACACTTAGCTGATCAAACCTATTTGGACACCCGAGGAGGATTCTCAATCATCGACATTTCTATTCGCCTTTTACTTTCGAAATAGCGGCCGAAAAACCTGCGTTGCTCTAGACTGTAGCGCCTAAACGAATGTACCGATTTCAATGAAACTTCCCTAAAGTCTTATTATCGATGCCCTTTAAATTTATCTATATAAACATACTTCAACGAAAAGAAGCTGATTATTTCAAAATTTACGGAATTTCCTAGAAAGAAAAGAAAATCGTCAAAATCCGAAAATTAGGAGCATAGATATAGTCTAGATGTTTTTTACATGTTATACTACAAAAGTTATATCATTTGTTTCGGTTTTTAATGTGTTGCTGAAGTAATGTTAATTTTTTAACAAATTAGTAATGATTAAAAAAAAAAGTTTAGTCACTTAATTGGAATCACCTTTTATTTCTTTTTCTTTGTCACTAGGAAGGTCATGTTACTTTAGATGTATAATTGTTTGGAAATAATTAACATTTGTGAAATAATTTGCAGCGTTTTTTCCTATGAGTATAAGTACATATTTGACTTAGGAAAATTCTATAAATTAAATGTGTATATATATATATATATATATTTATATATATATATATATATATATATATATAAATATATATATATATATATATATTTATATATTTTGATTAAAAAACTTTAGAATGCTGAAAGTTATCAAGATGTTTGCTGCGATTTATTTTAGTTTTCCTATTACTTATATTTCTTTTTAAAATTACAATATGTAAGGGTTAGGGAAGTGTTTAGTTGAGTACTTGGCAGACTATTCCCTCCCCCCCCCTCTCACTTAACTGCTTCAATGACTCATCTTGGGACACATTACCACATATTGATCCAGTTAGTCGTGGTTCCCCTTAGAGAGCCTACCTATCGATTTTTTTCTGATCATTATATCATCGATTATATGATATTGTCATACCATTTTAATATATATACATATATATATTTTATTTAGTTGAATAATCATAACGACTTGTCCGAGGGACTGTTTGGTTTCCTGAAAACCATTTCTAAACCTACTTCCTATTTAATTGGAGGATTGAAAATTTATTTGTCGATTGATTTTCTAGTCATATTTGAAATATAGTCCAATAGTCACTAACGAAAACTTTTTATTTACCTTGTCTTATTGCTTGAATAATATTTCTCGGGGTATTACAAATAGCCCGAATGTTATGTAATCTCATCAATGTGGCTGTGTTCTTCCCTCCGAGTACGTTTTATTCAAGCAAAGTGACAAATTAGTGGACGAAGGTCGAGGGCCTATATTTCTTTTTTCTGGAAAACAATATCTTGTTCACAGTGCAGTGTCATTATTCCTTTTCCCAGTCGGTGCGAGTTGCGTCCATTATACTGATGGGCTTACATATCCTGGAGGAGGAATAGATGAGAAATATTTAATTTCTTTTTAATTATTTAATTATTTCTAGTGGACTTAATATTTAAAAATAAAACATGAAGAAGAAACCTAATGATATTATTGATTTTAAAATTATATTCACTTTACTGAGGTAACCTTTAATTAAACAACTCTTTTTTTTTGTATTTATTTATAAATATAATAATCTGTCACGTGGACAATAATTATAGTGAGATATGAACACATCCACACCATATATACAGAAAACATAAAATTAACAAAAGTAAAATAATAACTAACTAATAATCCAACAATTATGTACAATAAAATAACCTAAAGATAAGTAAATTAAAAACATAAAAACTCAGTCATACCTATACTATATATACAATGTATACAATCAGGCAGGGAACCCCAAGCCAGGATTGTCCCTCCAACTATAGAGGGAAAAGCAGGACTCCAAGAGATCCCTGCGCTACTCTTTCAACCTCGTCACTGGTGCTAAAGCCAGTGGAGATTGAGCGATTAAACAATTAAAAAAATTTGAATATGTTTTCCATAGAAAGGTACAAATACCACCCTCGTGAGGAAGCTCGGTGTACAATACGTAATACGCACTTCATTTGGAAAACCTAAAACAGTGGCTTCGATTAGCACTATATATCGATTATATAGATATAATCTGCGATCGATATCGTGCGCTAATCGAATCCCCTCCCGGCGACGGTTGTGCTAATTGTCCTTCATTATCTCCTTCCAAATTGTTTTAGCATCTCCGCCGGATTCTGTTTGGAGTGACCTTCGAAGGATATAATAGTTTTATTGGTTCCTCCTCAAGGATCTTATATGATTCTAATGTTGTTCGAATTATTTTATAATAATAGACTGCAGTTACGTTCGATGCTTTGGATTGAGCATTTATGTATTGTGCTTACATAGGAACGTGTTTTTTTTTTTACTTATTGTTATTTTACAGCTAGATTCAAGTAAATGTGAAATAAGACTATAGAATAGAATATAATAGAAAATTGAAGTTTATTCCGGGACTATGTCTCCTTAGAATAACAATGATAAATTAATATAAAAGAAAATACGAATCTGGCCAAAAACTAACTTAAAAAAATTCTGACATTATATACATTATTTAAAAAATAGTATGTAACCACTAAAAAATAAACTGAAAAAAAATTAAATGAACATAAGTTCTTCTCAAAATTACTTATTATTTTGATGTAAAAAAATATTAAAAATAAATTATTTATATATACATAACTACACAATTTATAAAAAAATTGCTAACTAATAAAAAAAATAACTTAATACAAAATGTAATAATATCTACAGTGATTTATATGATAATGTGCAAACACTAGGAGAAATAAAAATAAAATCTCAGGATTACTTAGTGTAATGAAAAAAAAAAGAACTATATATACATACATACTATACCAAGGATTTTTTTCCTTCCTCACCTTTTAGGCTTTACAGTTTTTTTTTTTAGGGGTCGTGGATTGCATGTTTTGCACACGAGTTAGCTCGGTGGCCCTACCACCCTTAAATTGCGAAGGATTGTTTATTTTCGAACGAGTAGGTTATATATTGTCAGGATTTTTTTCAACCTATTGAAGGACGAACTACCCAATTTACAAAGATTATCCCATTTAACAGCTGACAGAACAACAAAAAAAAAAACTCATGCTGGAGTCCGGTTATTCCTTTAGGTAAGGTGATTAACCTAAGTATTTTTTAATGATACTTAATTTATTCGAAACGAATCCTTTTGTATTTGTTCCCTCCAATTTACATCTTGTAGATCTAATTCTTCGCCCTGGAGAAAGTGTTCTCAACATCTGTTATATTTCAACAGTGGCTGAGGGAGAGCTGTGGGAATGTTTCCAATCAGCTGACTGAAATAACCTGCTCTGAATCGGAATTGCATGACACAATAATATGTCAAATACCTCTTTGGTATTATTTCAATTAACTACCTCAAGGTATGTAGGTGGCATGTTAGTGTCTAATTGGTACATTTAAGATTAGTTGTTAGCAGCCATAACTATTATTGCTACACTAAGCCAATCGTTATCAACACATATATTATTACAGTAAGGCTCGAAATCGGTTTTATACCAAACATAAGCTCCTGTCAGGCTCAAATACCATGAATGGGGTACCGTCGGATTCAGAATTTCACGGGGGTTAGCGAATCGTATTCTCCACTTTTGTTTTTCTTTCTAAAATAAATAAAGTCGATACAAACATTTTGCTAGGCTTCAACTGAACGGTGGTAGGTCTGTAGATCGATACGGACAAATTGGGCCTTGAAGATTTTGATGCGTACAGCAACACCCGGATAGTTCCGGAGAATCCTGCGTTTTTAAGCCCAAAAACGTACTATTTTCGAGATAACGCAAGGCATAGGGTTCGCATCCACACAACCTTACATTAATTGTAGTACTGTCGTTGAATACATGTCTCATTTCGTCGACTTGAGGCCTCTATGATCGAGAGAGGAGGAGTTTATATTATTTATCGATGGTGTTTTTGATCGGCAAGCCATATCATCGTTAATTCTTCACCAAATCTCAAAATTGAGCCACCAATTTCGAAGGCTTCCTTCTCCTTCAGTCCAAATAGTCCAATCAACCCGAAAATTCAGGCAAACAAGTTATGAAAGAAAACACACTTTATTTGCGAATAACTAAAAAATTACACACTTTTCCCTTGGTTATGCCTATAATTATATAAAAGATTACTAAATTCCCTACAAAAGAAAAAAAATCATCGAAATCGGACAATTTTTAGCAAAGATACAGCTTATTGAAATTTGTAAACATGTTGGTTCCAAACATTAATGAAGATTTAAAATAATTTTTGTTTCCTTTGTCGTTTATATTTATCGATAAAGTAACAATTCATTTTTTTATCTTTTGATACGTTGCATATTTTTTTTTCTTAATAATTAGGCATTTGAAAACAATATGCTGTGCGAATTTTTCGCACGGGCCTACTAGTGTTTTATTAATTGATTTTCAAATTTTATTCCTATCAATGATTTTTTTAATTTATTTATTGAGTGTGTAAGTTTTCTGAACCTATTGGTAGTCCTCTAATAACAGAACTTAATCGGAAGTAAAGTTGGAAACCTGTGAGTTCTGAGTAGCCCTGGAGTTTCATTACTGTAAGTTAGATATCTGGATCGGGCTAAATCGGCAACATATCCTTTCATAATGAATAAATAGTTATTATATTTTTTATACATATTTTGTAATTGCTTTCTTATTGCTGGACTACCTCACCGTTTTTTTTAAATGAATTCTTGAAGAGAAACATACCATTAAAGGGAACTCCTATCGCAATCTTCTTAATGTAGATCTCTGTTCCAGAGACATTTGCTTTTTGGATTCTGTGGTAGTGTGTCTGTTAGTAATGTTTATACAAGTGGATTAGTATATCCAAGAAGTGAGTCATGAAACATTTTGTTAGTTACGCGGACGATATAAATGATTTTATTTTTGATAAATTAAGAAGTATAGAAGGTTTTTTAAGAATTTGATACGATAGGAAATCTTTTTTGGTCTTTTTGATTTTCAATTTTTTTTGTTTTTTAGTTTTATTCTTAATTAGATATACTTGATCGTGTGATCAGATGTATGACAGTGATATGTATAATACAAATTTAACAGAAATTAAAGATTAAATTATTATTTTTTTTTTAAACTTATTTATTGAAAAATATTACAATCTGTCTCTAGGACATTTATAATAGAGTTCACAGATCACATTTACACTCTATGTAAAGGTTAAATTAAAATACAAATGGGTTTGATATATGAAATACCAGCTGTTACCTGCGGCTTCGTTCGCCATTACAATGGAATTATCTCTGATAAAAGTCTCTTTATTCTCTTACTCTTTATTCTGTGAAAAGGTTGTCTATAATGGATATAGGAACATGGGTTGACCGGTTTCTAGAAAAATATTTGAATAAAAGTTTAATTGAAATCAAAATATGATTTGAGTAACATTGATCAATAAGAGAATAAATTGAACCTTACGTATAGAGATGTAAAAAATTTAAATAAATAAAAGTAAAGTAAAATAGATAAAAAAGGGTATTTATGCATTTATATATTTTATTATTATCCATCCGAACTCATCGAAAAAACAAAATTAAAGCCTTGATTAATCATTTATTGTAGTAATTTTTGATGAAAACACAAGTACTTTTAGGTGACAAGATATAAAATTAGATCATTTTGATATCCAACTTGAGGAGAATCTCAATTTTTTTTTGTGATTAGACATGAGTTTTTATTATGAGTTATTTCAAATAAATTTATTTATATGTTTGTATAGTTGTAAGGATTTTTTTTTTTTGTTTTACTAATTATATTTGAAAATATATTTTTTAAAAATACAATTGAATATATAACATATTTGTTTAAATAAAACACAGAGGAGAGGGAAAATCAGCCTTCACGACATTGGTACATTTTTTAGAAATTTTCAGCCAAAAATGAATAAAGTAAACACGGAAAAAATATCTTTGATTTCTTAGTGTGTAAAACCACAAAAAAAAAAGAAAGAAAAATAAAATAAAACGTTTTTCACAGTCCGACTAGTTTGTCGCAGAAAATGTGATAAGAAAATCACTTGAAAATTGAGGGGCGATTGAATAATAAAACCCTAGGGTATTTTGATATATTATTTTTGAATATAAATTACTATTTAAATAAACATTTAGGTATTAATAAAATAGTTACATACCGATTACTAGGCTCTTGTCTAGGCAGCTGTTCGACTTTCCTTAATCGATTTTTGTTTATACATTTTATTCATCCATGTAGCTTATTTATTTTGATTTTATTTTTTTTTACATCAAATTATTGGGGGCCAAACGATATTCTCGCCCCCTTAACATTTTTATTGGGAGAAGAAAGTGGAGAGAGAGGTCAATTTTTGCAGACAAACCTAGATGGAATATTTCTGAAATGTAATAAATTATGATATATTATCATATTTCTAAAGCAAGATCAAGGAACTAACGAATTTATTTCAACCTTTAATCTTCGATGTCTATTAAAACCGTTAACCATTGAAACCCAATTCGCCTTAATCCTTACCTTTGACCTGATTGTTTACAAGAAAAAAAACCTCCACTACAAAAGAAAAGTGGACGTCAGTGGCTGGTTTGAAGGAGGTTCTCATGAAGATAAAAGCTTAGCTGACTAGGATCAAGTTCTTTTCTAGTCTCAGGGGTTCTGAAGGTCTAACCAACTATCGGATATTCGCAGGTAGCATAAGTTTGCGTGACAATAATATAATATATTCAGTCAAGTGGAAGTGAACACTTTATAGATAGTAAATTGATGTTAATATTGACTGTAATGAATAATTGAAGAGAAGTTCGTTGGGATGTTCAGTCAAAATTGACAAGTAAAAATAAAGAATCTGTATTTTTTAGAACACCCCAACCCATTTCTCTTTAGTTTATAGTTTATTTCATTCAGATTAGAAATATTTTCTTGTAATCTGTTTTCATTTTTTAAAAGTAAATATCCTCTTTCTTATTCATCCCATTATGTCGTCTCCACTTTCTATAAATCCTTAAAAAAATTAAAACATTTTTAGCAAAAGTAACATTAAATTAATATTAATAAAAAATGGATAAAGACAAAAAAAAATACTACTTAAAAATTAAAAAAGATCAAAAACAAGAAAAGAAGACATCAGATTTATCTAGCTTTCAAGCGATCATAACAAAAAACTTGTAAAAATTATTTTTATTTAAAGATCAAATAAGAAGAGATGGAAAACAAATTTTTTTTTCATGATTCAATAATTTTTTTATTTATTTCATTTAGTGTTATTCATTCCTTTCTAACTCACCACTTCATTCCCCATCACGAGCGGATCTAAGGGGGGAGGGAGGACTTTGGGGCTGAATAACCATGTTTTATTGAAAAAAATATTTTAAAAATATCTCTTAAAGTATTATTGTTCGTGTGATTACATTTAAAAGGCCTTTAGGGGGTGGGGTGGCCGAATAGGCTAAAGCGTGTGTAACAGCACCGCTAGTTGCCTGGCAACCGGATAACAGAGATTTGAGATGATATAAAATTCCCCGCCCTCACCCCCCGGCCCGGGAAAATCCCTTATAGCCTAAAAAGGCGAGGTAGGGAAGAACAAAAAAAAAAAAGAAAAAATTTAAAAGGCCTTTAGGAATCACTTAAACACCATTTCATATAGGTAGTTAGTTTCTTTCTTTTTTTACAAAATAATTATCGTTATTTTTATGAAAAACAAGCTTTCGGGCTGAAGCCTACCCCAAAATTAATTCCTGGATCCGCTAGTGTTTCCCATCGTATTCACAATGACAATAGCGTATTCAAGATTTTTTTTGGAGGGGGATGAGGAAGGTAGCGGTTTTTATTTTTTGTTTCAAATTAAAAATCATAAAAACAATAATTAAGCTATTATGTATCACATTTATTTAAATTTATTTCAATTATGTTTAAAAAGGGAACATGTTGCGATTTTTTAGGTTTTTAAAATAAAATATTTTTTTGTACGGAGAGATTGTACTTCAGTCGAGAAGCTCCACTTCTTAAATCTTCTATTTTATCTTATATTTTATATTTAATTCTAAAATACAGTATTAAAGATTATTTTAATAATATTATTTGTGTTCAGATGCGGGGCAATAAAATAAGTACGGGTTCGCGTCCAAGTACCAATTGGGGTTTTTAACTCTGGCATTAATCCCCGCTCTAACCCCCAAAGCCGAGAAAATCCCGAATAGCATAAAATACAAGGAAGGGGACAACAAAAATTTAAAAAAAAATTATTTGTTGATTTTTTGACGTTTTTTTTTTTTTTTTTTTGAGGTGCCATAAAAGTTTCGATATACGTTATCATCACATAACACCATTAATCTACTAAATAAATTAATATTTTTGAATTTTTTTTTATGTTGATTTTTAATGTTTTTATATATTTTTAAGAATCTCTCTCTTATATAAGACTTCGTTGTGCCTTAATATATGAGAGTAATAATATAACAAAATCACTTAATTAATAATAAATATGCTTTTATAATAGACATGTTTGAGCTAAGAGACAGAAAATTGAGAGGAGTAAAATTAAATTGTAACAGAGGAGAGAGGCTGCAGGTTCATTTACAACGCAAAC
The DNA here is from genome assembly GCA_928085145.1 of Nezara viridula. NCBI lineage: Eukaryota > Metazoa > Arthropoda > Insecta > Hemiptera > Pentatomidae > Nezara > Nezara viridula. Next base: position 166,999,574 of record OV725079.1, read on the forward strand.
ACTATCAGCCCACTTGATCCTCTCCACTCTGCAAATATTTTACTAGAGAATTAATTCTCTTGTAGGTGGATAAAGAAAGGCTAATTTTTGACTTTAGCTCAGTTATATAATCATTTGCACATTGATTAACTCATTTTAGGCACTATTTTCATTAGTTTCCTTTTTCTTAACCCTCATTAAACACCATTAATTCGCGGTACAGATCCCATTATATCTAATTATTAACATCGGTTTATAACTTCGCGAATGGCTCCATCATATCTTAATTTAAAAGTTCTTTATTTACGAAAATTCTCGGAAATGGGCCGTTTTTATCAAGAGATTGGTAAACATTGTATATTAAATGAAATACTAAAAACTCATGAATTCCCACTTCGTAAAATAATTTCATCACAAAATAGAATTTAAAAGGTGTCCTCCAAAAATATTGGGCTCTATGTAATGACCTCCAACCCCAACTTGTCAAACTAAAGAAGTTATATTCCAAATGGCCAAGTTCGTTTGTAGGCCACCTTTTCTCTTACGATTCAGGTGGAAATCAAATGGGTATTCATGAGGTAAATTTTTAACGGAAATCAATGTTCAATGTCCTCGAATATAAATATATAAATCACCCAAAAATGTATGGGTGGGTATATGTATGTGAACAGTGCAGTTGGAGATCAGGGATATTCCAAAATATACAACTCCAATTCGGCCCGCGAAAGTTTCATTGATTAATTAAAAAACTATTTTAAAAATATCGAATCTAGTAAACCACCCAAACTCCGACTTTATAGCATGAGGTGTTTCTCTTAGAATTTCACAATTCAAGTATCATTTATAAAAAGAGTGATTTTTTTAATTTCACATACCTATATAATATATATATTAAGGGGACGTATTACGATCGTGAAAATTTTTGAATCGGAGTTTTTAACAGAAATACACGTTTTGAGGTTTCCTAAGTCCATATAACCAAGTCCCGCAAAATGGTCGTGTGTCTGTGTGGGTGTGTGTTTGTGAACAGTCTAACTCGCAAACGAAAAGTAGTACGAAAATGCTATTATGTATTTTTTTTCCTTAAAATCGGCTAACTAGAAGTGTCACTTATCACTGAAACACATTTTTACAATTTTCTCAAAAACGGCTCTAACGTTTTCATTAAACTCAGTGTATTATTGTATAATTAAGACGTCTTTGATATCATTTAGGTCTTATCTCCATTGCTGTCAATTTGCAGGACTTAAATGCCCAATACGTCTTCCTCTAAAGTACCTTTAATGTGGTTTATTTAAAAAAATTAACTCGGTTTTATTGACATTAACTATAAAAAATGGCTAAATATGAAGTTTGAAAGAACATGATTCAGACTGATGATTCAGAATATAATTAGAGACTTAAGTTGTGTGCATTGTGCCTATGTCTCTGACATTCTATTTTGATTGGGGGTCGATGAAATAAAAAAATATGGTGAGATTTTTTATTATGTGTACAAATGCAACAGAATTATTGTGCAACGAATAGATATTGATATATTTCAATGCACTTCAAAAATTGTATAATAGCCCAACATTGCCAGAAAATAATTTCTATTCAAAGTAGAGCGGTAAGTGTGAGGTGTTTGTTGCGCGCACCACATTCTTTTTTTCATCACAGCCCAAGGCCCGCATAACTTACTGGAGGTCTCAATGCACGGGGATTTAGTGGAGGTTACAATGTGGCCTGTGGTCCAAAATGTTTGGAGATGCCTGATCTAGATCAAAAGCGAAAAGCCGTACGAAAATTAAATTAGATATTTAAGGTAGGAATGTACAAAGCAAAAATATCTAAGACATCTAATTGTTCTGGAATCGTTTAAAAACCATTTCATTGTACTTTTGTGGGAGAAGTGCATGCGACGGAAAATATTTTGGAATGTGAAAATTGTGTAATATTTGCTGTTCTAATTTTTTTAATATTGCTATATACACAGTTCGTTTGTCGGGAAATAATTGAAAAATTACATAATTTCCATTTTGTAGACTTGACGAAAGAACTTGATGGAACTGACACTTTGAAAGCTTAAAGTTCAAGGTTGAGTAAGTCCTCTGGACCTGATGAACTTCGACCCTAAGAACGTGCCAGAACTTACAACATCGGTTGAGAAAGAGAGTTTCCTTCGATCGAGAAGACTGCTGATTGATCATCTACAAGAGAGTGGTAACTACAAACTCTTTAACGAGTCCTTTTGAGAGCGCGAGCAGTTCTCAAATCATTACTTCTATTTTCTGACCATCTTCTATGGAAAACTATGAGTACTTTCTCCTCGTGTTCCGTTTCTTTACTGTATTCTTGTTTCAATAAGAAGGAGTGTATGAAATTTGGTTTTATTTTCACTTTATACAATTTTATACTAGTGATTAAGGTCCCTTTTTATCAAATTATTAAAGCGTGCTTAAATCTTCGTGCTTAAACCTTATCGTAATTTCAACTTTTTATTTATGAAAATTCTCTAAATTGGGGTGTTTTCTCATTAAATCAGTTAATAAAACGGTGTCTTTGCCAAAGGAATATAAATGTTAGAAAGACGTTATTTAATAGAATGATGATGGGAGATTATATTTGTTTTCAAACTTTTTTTAAAATTTATTTAATGAAATTTACAACTGTATAAACAATATAACTAGTAAAAATGCACACATAACAAATAATGACATGAATAGACTTGAAGAGATAGTGCCAAGTGGTAGTACTCACTATTTAATTCTAGGTGAGAATATCATGAGGCCATCTTCTTTTCAGACGCCTAGGGGGATTATCAGGAATCAAGGAAGAAGCAAGGCTGGAAACAAATGGATTCGGATGGGACTGGAGTTTATCATGAAAGGATAGATATCTGTCTTGGGTTAAATCAGCGGCATATGGAACATTAAGGTCTTTATGAATGGTTTTATTTGTGACAAAATATGGGGCATTAAGGATTTTACGAGGGATTTTGAATTGTAAGGATTGGATACGATAGGAATTCGATGGTTTGGTAGAGCCACAAAGCTCAACTCCGTATGTGGTATAGTTCTTATTATGGTTAAGTAGATGAGTCTTTTGTAATTAATTGAAAGTTTAGAGCGTTTCTCTTGTAAGTGTTGGAGCAGTCGGAAACTTCGAGCAGTTTCTTGTCGCTTCAGTCTGGTATGAGGATTCCAAGTGAGACGTTTATCCAAGTGGAGTCCTAGGTAGCGGATTTGTTCAACAGAAACAAGTGGAATATCATTGAAGGTTATTGTAGGACAAGAAGTTGTAGGTTTACGACGTTTTCAAACTTAAGGTGATTTATTAGACATTGCATTTTTCTATTCAATTTTAAATAAAATTATAATAATAGTAAGTATATGCGCATTAGGAAATCAGAAGAGAGCGAGGCTAATAGTTACCGTGGTAGGTTGTTTCGAGTGAGATAGCTCCAAAACTAAACGAGATAAATATAAGTTTTATATTATAACTTAATTCATATGCGTCCTGTGATTCTTATAATACTAATAATAATCTAAACTATGTTATACCTTCTTAATTATAAAGACTGAATAGCTACATCAGCTGTTAATTTCAAAGTTAGGTTAGGTATAACCTGAAGTTACAACTTAGAGATGTGAAGTAATTGTAAGTAATTACTGTTACATGTTAAAACACCAAAGGAACATTATATTTTTTTTTTCATGATTTTTGGTTTTTGGTCTTTTCTTTTGGCATTAAGACTTGTAAAAGCAAGTCGTATTTTGCTAATAAATATTTTAATTGTCATTGTAAGATTAAATTACAATGAATATTTATTGAATATTTCTAGATATATGATTATTGATTGTAAGATGAATTTAAACTGAATATTTATTGAATATTTCTTGATAGATGATCACTGAATGTAACTTATATAGAACTTAAAGTAGAAAGACTATTAGTTAAAAACTGAAGTGACAGTAGTTTCATAACAATAAAGTGTGAATTTATTATATACCTGCTTTTATGTCATTCAAAAACTTTATCAAGTCACGCACGTTATCTTTATTCGTCGTCCGAAGAAAGTTATCTCCATCATCCATAGTTTGCGATCCTAAACTAATTCTTCATCGCTTCTCGACTCTTTTACTCTTGAAGGAAATGTGTCTTGGATCCTCCAAGCATTGGCATGTTGGACAGTGACCACTCTTAGCTATATCCATTAGATGTAGATATTTATTAGTTTCACCGTGATTTATCCTAAGCCTGGTCAGCTTTACTAAGCTGGAGCGGTCGAGATGAGATGTAAGAGTCGCAAACCATGGAACCGGTGCTATCTTGTGTTGAACAGCATGATGGTCCTTACTCTTCGAGGCACATTCCCAGTCGTAGAAATGCTGCCAATCTTTCATTATTTCCTCCCTTACTATTTTTATCAAATCCAGTAAAGGAACTTTAGCATTTATTCGGTGTAGTTGGTTTTGTCTGCCATTTCATTTCATGATATTCTACGTGTCCCGACACCCACTGGAAAAACTAATTGTTGCTGACGTTGTATATTAGTGATATGATTTCAAAAGAAATGTGTGTCACAGCTTTATTTTGATATATTGATTTTAGGTGTTTACATGCAGTTGCTGAGTCTGTCAGAAAACTATTTTTTGGTTGATGTATGTGTTTCCGCTGTTTATTATGGCGTTAAGAATGGCATATAGTTCGGCGCTGAAAATACTGAATTGAACTAGGAAAGATATTGTTGATTAGTCTTTAAATAGATGGCTTTATATTCAAATCTTTATTTTTGTTTATCATCTATGTTCCCGATAGAGCTAGTAACAACATACTAGTTTACTAAACAAGAGTAACTTTGTTTTGTTTCTCTGTATACTAAATTTCATAGTAAAATATTTGTCAAAGGTACACCCAAAAGTGTATCAGATTTATAGAGAAGAATATGTGTACAAATTGTAACCTAGCATACGTTTTGTTAATAGGTTATTTTCTATATGATATTTGAGGTTGTTTAAAAATAAGAAATTTTAGCTCCGTTCTCCTCTATCCAATAAAAATGGTGAGGAAGGTATACTGATATATTTGTCAGACTTTTTTATTTATAATATTGGTATTATCTCTTTATATTTTCTCATTATTACATTATGTCTTTGAATAGGACAGAACGCAGTTATTCAATACACACTAAGTACAAGCTATAAAAAACAAAAAAACAAATAGAGTTATGTCATCTTCTACGATATTAACTTCCGTTGTTTTCGGTTCTGTCTCACTGTCAACTTTTGCCTATTATAAGGAGGTTTGGTTTGTTTTGTGTAGAAAAATTTAATAATTTAATTAAGAGAAAATTGGTTACATATCCATTTAGAAATAATTTTTATATCATATGAAATTCTGTTATCTTCATTTAACACCTTAGTACTACAAATCCTACTATTTGCAAAGGCAAAACAAACATTTATTCTGTAAATATAAATTAATGAGGGCATGGATGCTAATATTTGTTCTAAAAATTATTTAATTTCCGTTCAGAACGTCTCGCTTATTTGTTGTTTGTATTTCAATTGTTTAAGCAAACCCCGGGAATGTTTGAATCAGGAAAACAGAAAGAACGTATTGAAAACGATAATTTTGAATTTACAGTGAGAATTATTCATGTATTCCGCATTAATATTTATTGGTCTGAGGCCGAATTATTTTTTTTAGTCTCGCTCCGAAGTTGTTAGATTTTATACAGAATTAAAATGTATTTTTGATTGGATATTATCTCAGCCAATGTTTCCAATTAAATTTAATCGCAATAAAATATATTCACTATATGTTTCATTTTACTTATATCAACTTTTTTTTTTTTATTGTTTGCTTCCTTTCTTTTTTTTGCGTGTGGATTTTTTTATGTTAAGAAGGCATATTTCGACCATTTCATTATAAATCTGTCTTATGAATAATTAAGAGGCAAGACTCACTTCTTTTTTTTATTTTATTTTACTGGCCATAGGTAGTTTCTTAAGAAGCGTTTTCATGTGATTATATTATTCCTGTGTACACATTTACTAGATTTATTTTATTTTAATATTGTTTTAAATAAATTTTATTTACTTACTCATTAATAAAATATTTTTCTTAAACTCCCGTTGGTTTGAGTTTGCTATACAGAAATTATCTCGCTGTTAAATTATACTGGCAGTTGAATACTACTTTGATTAAAAGTGAATAACTTAAAACATTTTAGAAAAACCATTTAAAATAAATAAAAATACAGGAAATACTTGTTTGTAAGATTAAAGTTACAAGTTGTAACATTTTACATCTAATTTAGAAAAATCTTTAAGGAATTCCAATCTACCTAAATCCAATTAACATTAAATTATGGAAACAAATGTAATCTCAAATAAATATAGAAATCTAAACCTTAAAAAATAAATGTATTTTCAAATTATTAAGCCTGTTATAATTATCAAATTAGAAGTGCTGATTTACCGATCACCTAATGATAAAATATTATTTGATATCATTTCGTTACATATATATATATATATATATATATATATATATATATAATATATATATATATATATATATGATATTTTTGACTGAAATAACCATATTAAAACAAGTGATAAATTTAAAATCAGAGATACACCTTCAATTCTTAAAATAATATTTCGTCATACCCTCTCTATCATGAGACGGGTATTGTTTTTCAAAATATCACAAGAAACAATCACTTTGTAGATAGTTGTCATTATATGCATTTTATAGATAAATAATGGTTATCATTTTGTAATACATATATAACCTCGCCTTAACCTAGATCCATTGTTTCACTGTCAACTTTCAGAGCTACAGTCCTTGATTTTAAGTACCGATTTGAAGACTAGTCCATTTTTAAATATGACACAGATTATTGAAGAATAATAAAAAAAAAACTATATGCACACACATACATATTTATATATATTGAGAACTAAAATAATAACAAAAAAAACTATACACACACACACACACACATATATATAAGTTCTTTATAGATAAACGTATCGACATATTTTTTGGAGTTAGTTCTGAGGTTTTTATTATTAGTAGTGAGAAGTTTTATTGTCCTAATTTTTTCATCATTTTGCACTTTTTTAGCATATATTTAAACATTAATTAAAGTATAAGTATATAAATTGTTATTATCATTGTTAAATATCAATAAGAATACGTGCTATAAAATCGTCACAAAATATTCAAATCTAAATATTCCCTTTTCATTTTTTTTTCCTTTTCTGTCAGGAACGCCTTCCTCAATGCCATTCGTTGTGGAAGTGTAAAAAATACGTTTAAAAAAATCTGAAGAAACCGATAGTGCTTCAGATGGTTTTTTTTTGTGATGTGTTCGATTCGTTTCTTCGTTCTCAAGAAATCGATATCGCAAAAACGAGCAGTATCTATCATATAAAAAAAGAATTAAATGACCTTAACACTTTTTCCCCAGATTTCTACGTTATTTCTTGTCGATGCTGTGAGATCTCCATTTTTTTTATCACTCTATCTAACTGAACTTTTGCTTGAATCTTCTAGATGTTATATTTCCCATACTTATCTTCCAACTGAGAATAGATTCATGGATTGGAAAGCCTTCAATATATGAAAAAATCATGCAAAGGCTAAAACCTGTCTGGAGTCAAGAAATCTTATGCGAAAAGGATATTTTTTCGTCTTCTTAATTGACTAAATAAATCCAGATTCTCCACTCAAGTCCTGAGCGTACGTTGCTGCAGTGTCCCCTATCAGTTTCCAATACCAGGCTGGGAGAGGAACACTGGGATCTCCCGAAGTCCTCTTTTGGCTTCCACGTTTGGGAGACAAAGCATGACTCAGAGTTCCCTTAGCAAATTTAAATATTGTATATAGCTATGAATTTGTTTTAGTTACTTCAATTTAATTTAGCTTCTATATATTATTTCTTTTTTTTTTTTTTTTTGCACACAGGCATATCAATTTATTTATTTAATTTTTCTATAGTTCTTTTTCTTTATAATCTCTATCTTAGTTATTATTTGTATCTACACATTGTGTGAATGATTTATGTAGCCTTAATATTAACGCCCTTCAATGTGGCAGAATGTATTAATATTCAATAAATAAATTTAAAAAATACGATCTGATAAAAATATTTAATAATGGAATTTTAAAATTTTATTTTAAAGAAACTAAATGTATCAGTGGCTCTATATTAAACATGAAAATGTTATGGATAAGTTATAATAACAATTTACTTTAGTTTTAATTCAAAGATTAACGTTTCTTCATGCCAGTTATCATTTTCTTTGTTTTTGTGACATTATTACTGTTATACTATTATCTTTCTTTTATTCGGCATTCTGATATTTATCTATCATTATTTTATCAATTTTTTTTTTTTTTTACAAGTATCTTATATTTTTCTTATCATTTTATTGTATATATTGTTTACTGAGATGTTTTTTTCTTATTTCTTTTTTCTCAATTTATATACAATAATATTAATGTACACATAGAGCCTTAATCCCTTGATTGTGGCAACTTGTATTATTATTCTTCCAATAAAAAAAAAATATATGTATATTGAAAAAAAAGAGCTAAATTCTAAGACTTTATCAATAGGTGCTATATATTCCACCTTTATCGGTATAATACATTATGATATATTATATTTTACCTTTTTTTTTTTTATGTTGGCTTAACAGACCTTATAGATATTTTTCTGCCTTAACTAGTCTTCTCCATTTCTGCCTATCTCGGGCTATTTCTTTACAGTTACCTGCATACAATTATTTTGCATCTTTGTTGAGTCGTTCTATCCATCGGTTTTTTTTTTTTCCTTCAATGTCCCTTGCCAACTATTGAGGCATTCGTTGTTGTCTAGGGGCTTCCTAATGGGTATATTATACATATTTTATACCGTTATATTATGTGTGTGAATGTTGACCTAAGCCTCAGATTGATTTTTCAAAAAAAAAAAATCTTATGTTTCATAAACACTTGATATTTAATCAGATAAAAGTTGATAAGTTCGATCCATCAAAGTAAAACCTATCTATCCTGTACTGGTATGTAAATTTAAATAATGAAGCCATTGTTGTGATAGACTGGGGGAGGGAGATTGAGAAGGTTCTCCAGGACATTGCTCCTAATCCTGAGGAGGAAGGACGAGACAGGAGCGGGTGGGTAAATATTTGAAGGAGCTCTCCAAGGATAATCCTTCTCAATTAAGGTTTTCGCTTCTTTTCTTTCAGGACCTCTTGAAGGCATCCTCTTCCATTGATCTCTTGTTTTATTTTATTTAGTCCCATTTAGCGATCATGTCCACTCAATATTATTAGTAATGGCTTTATAAATTCGAGTTATATTTATTTTATTTATTTATTGTTGAAAGTCATGTATAGTGTGATTTAAAAAAAAAAAATCACGGCACGTTAATAATTTTTCGAAGAATTTGGATTCAGTTCTTACTTTCGTTTATCCACGTGTGAAATATGTAGTATGGAAAAAGTAGTGCGATCGTGAAAAATTTTAAATATGAGATTTCAATGAAAATGTATGTTTCAAGGTCACTCGATATTAAGTATAATAAAATATATTAAGTATAATAAAATAATGTATTATCAAAATCAATACTGTTTAATTTGAGGAAGTTAATCGACTGTTCTAAATATCATTAGAGCATGGTACCAGTAGTGAAGATAAACCAAAAGCTTGGGCTGAAACGTTGAAAACAAAAATCTTAAAAACTGACTGCGCCCTGACTATTATCCAAAATATTTTCTAAGTAATAAATTAAGAAATTTTTTATTTGTAGCACACATTTCCGAACATGTCTGATAATTTCAATAGTAATTAAAAACGTTGAAACTTAAGTAAGGGTCATTTTGGAAACAAATAAACTTAAAGACTCATTTTAGGACAAACAAAAGTTTATTGGGGTTTGATTCGGAGGAAAAGTTATGTTTAAAAAAAAACTTTTTTTTTACAATAATGCTATGAAATAATAAGTTTATTTTCATTTGATATTTAAATACAAATGTTAAAATGCTTTTGATGATTCATTAAATTCCTTGAATAAAATGCTGTTTCAGAAATATACTTATTTTCATTCAACATTTTTAAATATTTAGGTTCGTTTTCGAAAAAAAATTATTATAATAGTATACAAATAAGATTATTTTCAATTGTTATTTAAATAAATTTTTTGAAAAAGCTTTTTTTTTTTTTTCAACTTTCAATATCTATCTGCACCTATCGACGACTTGACAATCAGCACAGATTAAAGTAACGAAACTGACATGTCAGACATGGGGAAGGATAGCACCTAGCAATATATCTTCTCTGGCTTGAATCAATAACAATGGTTTGTTAAGGAAGGAGGTCTCTCAAACAGCGTCTTTTTAGTCTCCTCCTCGTATTATGGGTATGTCAGCTTAAGCCATTTCTGTGATTAGTATGTTAGTATGTCCGTGTAAATTATTATGAAATCGTTTGTAAAGAGTTCTTATATATGTTATGTAAGTAAGGTTTTGTCTGTCACGTGCCAAGGTGCTTTAGTTATAAGTATTTTTTATTGGAAAATTTGAAGTTTGTATAAGTGGGTCATTTTAGCTATACCGTATATTTGTGAGGAATAAGTCAATATTGGTTTAAGTTAGTAAAGGTATGTATTTAGTTTTTGTCTCAGTTCTAGTTTTGAAGATTTGGAAAAAAGTGAGTAAAATAGTTTAAGTCATCTATTGAGGGTCTTCTGTTTGATTTTGAAATGTTTTTTCTTAATACTTAAAAAATGCAAGTCTCGTTACATTCACTGTAAAAAAATATGTTTTGGATGTACATTTATTTTAATTCAAAATTAGCTTTTTACCGTATATTTGTGAGGAATAAACCCATATTGGTTTAAGTTAAGAAAGATATATATTTAGTTTTAAATTTTTAAATATTTATTCGTTTTCAAAAAAAAAATAATTGCACTGACAGATTTATTGTGAGTTTTTGCATGGGAGTCGATACTATCTCGATTTTTTTTAAAAATCAATTAAGGTCCACTTTGGAAATGTGACTCATGTCATAAAATAAATACCATAAAAGTAATATTTTAGAATATTATTTAATTTTTTTTTTTCATTTCAGGTAAGCTGAATAACTTTTAAACGAAGAGAGATTTCTCATTAGCCGGTAAAGTGCTATTTTAATTATAATAAGTTTTACATTTAAGGCGAGCTATTAAACATAGAAATCTTCCACTTTACTATAATTTATTTAATTATTTCGATTGTTATTTTACTATTACTTATCATTATAACTTTGGATTGGTATTGAATGAAAGTTTCAAGCTTTCTCATTTTTTTTTTCTTTATACAAGTGATTCAGACGTTATTCCACCAACAAATATTATCCTGCGAAATATATTTTTACTTACCTTTAAATAAATAGTCATCATATTGATTAAGCTTTGATGAATGATGAAGGGCTATGGATTAAGTCAAAGAACCTTTCAATGGTGCCTAAGCCCTACAGACCGGAAGAGGCAATCCGTCGCGATCAAAGGTAGCTTGAATTAATCACTCAGAGCGGAAGTGTAGCATTACACCAATGGAGGAATATTTATTGGCTTAGCTATCGCTGTGATCAAAGGGCTCATCAGTTTTGAGGTATATTGTATCTGGAACTGACTCCAGAGGTTAATTACACAAGTATAGAAACCTAGATATTGAATATTGTCTGAAATTCATTAGTATGTCATTGACTATTTAATATAAATATTTAACATACAGTCACAATCAGTGACTGACCGACTTCAATCAGTTATATATATTTTTTATTTTTTGTGTTCCTACGTCGAAAAATATTGGAAAGAATATCGAATACGAGAAAAAAAAATTATATATTTACAAAAATAAAAAGAAGAAGAATTATGTTATTTGTTTTTGGATATGCTTTGCCCGGATTTCGAGATTATTATATACCAAATAATTTATTTTTGGGACACAATAAGAACAAAATATTGCCAAAGAAATTCTATCATTCCCGATATTTGACACTCAAAGTCATTCTCTTATTTCATATCTCTCCTCTTTAAGCACCATTCCCATTCCCAATCCACATGATCATGAGATTCACGTTAGAGTCTAAATCGTAAGTCTCTCTATGTAACCCCCAGATACTCTATTTATTTTATCTTTCTCTGTTTATGTTATATTTATTTATGTATATTTTTACTTTCACTTACGTATATATGTAATATATAGTAAGATTAAGTATTTGCAATCGAGAAAATTTTTTAATCTGATTTTTCAACGGAAATACACGTTTTGAAGTACACTGAGTCCAAATAACCAAGCCCCGAAAAATGATCTGTGTGTCTGTGTGTTTGTATGGTAGCAGTCTAGCTCAAAAACGAAAAGTCGTACGAAACTAATATCACGCATTTAAGATAGGTATGTGACAGGTGTGACAGCAACTTTTTCCTTATAATCGGCTAACCGGAAGTGCTACTTTATATCAACGCTGAAACATATTTTTACAATTTTCTCAAAAACGGCTCCAATGATTTTGATTTAACTAGGTGTATCATTGTATAATTAAGTGGTCTTTAATATCAATTAGGTCTTATTCTCATTGATGTCACTTTACAAGGATTAAATACCCAATGTTCATATACGTCTTTCTCTAAAGTACCTTTAATATGGTTTATTTTAAAAAGTTAATCATTTCAAATTATTCAGAGTTACGAAAAAATGCTAGATATAACTTTTGAAAGAATTTGATAAGCTAATAAAGGAGAAAAAAATAAAAATGCAGAAAAACCTGCGTTGCTATAGACTGTAGCGCCGAAACCAATGTACCGATTTCAATGAAACTTTGCTGAAGTCATTTTCTCGACACCCTTTAAATTTATCTATATAACATACTTCAACGAAAAGAAGCTGGGAAAAAAATCACGAGGGATGGTAAAATTAAATTCCGAATAACTCAAAAAGTATACACTTGTTTGTGGGTATTGTGATAAGATGATTCAAAGGTATTTAAATTTCCTAAAAAATGAAAGAAGTTTCATCGAAATCAAAGCACTATTAGTGGAGATATCGCGATTTTAAAATATTTTTGGTTTATTATTACTTTTACTAACGTATATATGTAATATATAGTAAGGGTAAGTAAGTATTACGATCGAGACAAATTTTTTATTTCGTTTTATCACCTGTATTTTTTCTTAATATTAGCGATGATTTTGTAAATATTTAATTTAAGTTATGGACACCCTAATATGTTTATTTATTTATAATTTGTTCTAAAGGGTCACTAGTCCCATAATAATAAAGGTATTTTCATTCATTCATAATATTAAATGAGCTATAATATATCATAAATAACAAAAACCAAAAGACGTTTTCGATAAAATAAGCAATTTCTTTTCTATTCTATTCATTATTACATTATTATATATATATATATATACCCTCATCCATCGTTCGGCAGAATCTGATTTAATAATGTACCCATTCTAAATTGGCCCATTCGAACAAACGCTGGGATACGTGACATATTTTTCGATTTAGTATCCAAAAAAAAAAATTGATTGAAATTCGTTACCCACTCATTGACTATTCTTGTTAGTAGAAAAAAATTGCTTATCTATTTAGTATAATTTTCAACCCATATTTATATAGATATACAATTTGAAAAATATAAAGATCATGTGTTTTATTTTTGACGAGGTTGAATGCATATTATGGTTGCCTTGAGAAACGCCATAACAGACAGTCTGAATACCTTCAGTTGGAACACTTAAGACTCTACTCCAAGCATTACATTACGTTTCGTCTTTATGCCTTGTTTTTGTCATCAGGAATCCATTTGCATTTATTAACTCGAACCTAAATGTAAACTAAACAGAACTGTATAGATATATTCATTAGAACTTCAAGGCAAGTCCCGTTACTGAGTAAAATGTTATAACTGCCTTACTGTTATTTTAAGTAAACTTGGTCTGCTTTTATTTTAAACTAGTATTTCGTGGTCAGTGCTATGGCTCAGTTTGGCAAAATAGAAAATAAAAAGCTCATATGAGTGGCTTAATATCAAAGGACATCTATAATTTTTAAAAAGTTGAAAAAAAATATATTTGTCTGTAACATAGCTTCAATTTTAACTAATTTTAATGATTTCTTTTTTTTGATTCAGCTTGAATATTATTATATAAATTCATCTGACACAGTTTCAATTGAACCCATAAAACAAAAATTAACTTTTTCTCTGTCCTCTGAAAATGACCGAGATCAGTCTTTGATATGAAGCCACTCATATATTTTCATGTTTAATTTTATAATTAATTATTTTTATACTTAATATATTTAATGTACAACTTTGTGTTGGTTATTTTATGGCAAATAAAAATGTAAAAGTTCGTTTTTTCAAAATTTTAAATATCGGAAACTTCTTCACCGATTGCTTTGAAATTTTGACGTGGGATTTAAATACGCGCATGGTTTTATACACTAGCGGATCCAGGATTTAATTTTGGGGGGCTTCAGCCCGAAAGCTTTTTTTTCATAAAAATGACGATAGTTACCGTAGTATTGTCCAAAATCCGTCTTGGTCTTGCAAAGACCAAGCCTTCTAACTGCTACAAGACCAAGACCAGGACTTCAATTTTAACTAATTCTAATGATTTCTTTTTTAGATTCAGCTTGAATATTATTATATAAATTCATCTGAAACAGTTTCAATTGAACCCATAAAACAAAAATTAACTTTTTCTCTGTCCTCTGAAAATGACCGAGATCAGTCTTTGATATGAAGCCACTCATATATTTTCATGTTTAATTTTATAATTAATTATTTGTATACTTAATATATTTAATGTACATTTTTGTATTGAATATTTGATGGAAAATAAAAATGTAAATGTCCGTTTTTTCAAAATCTTAAATCTCGGCAACTTCTTCACCGATTGCTTTGAAATTTTGACGTTGGATTTAAATACGCGCATGGTTTTATATATCTGATATTTTAAATATCAGGTAAAACTTTATGTATTTATTAAAAACGCACTATCATTTGGATGTGAAAGCAACAAATGCTGTTCAAAATGTTTTACGATAACGTTTCCATGTTGAAGATTTTAAAATATCAAACGTCGCAATGCGTTGGAATTGAGCTATACAGTTTACCATAGTGTTCATTTCTGTGCATTAGAGCTACCTTCCATAGTGTTGCCCAAATTCCGTCTTCTAATTGGTACAAGATCAAGACCAAGACTGGTAAAAAAATCGATTCTTTGAATAAACATTAAGGCAAAATAATTGCTAATACTTGACAAAAATAATTGGTATAAATAATATACTTTTGCATTTAACTCCTCTAATTTTTCATTCGGGCTTAGTTAGGTTTCTCCTATATACAAAATTACAGTAATAAGCTAATAAGTAACTGCAAGACACTTGCGCAAGACCAAGACTGAGTTTGTAAGACCAAGACTCGTCTTGGTCTCGCATTTGGGCACAACTAGCCTTCCGCCTCCTTCAAAAGGTTTCGCATACCCCTCAAAACATATTTGTCTGCCCTGTTCTTCTAAACAACATGATTAAATATAGAGTTATAAAAATTGTAGTCGAAAAATAAACCTTACTTATATAAAAAACCCTGCTGTAAACGGCACATTCGGGGATTAGCGGTTTTCAACAAACAAACATTAAAATTTTTATTGAAGGAAGTTATTCGACTGTTTTACACATCATAGATGATAAATATTCAGGACACAATCATTATAAAGTTTTTATTGGTGCTGACGTTTTAACCCAAACACGCCCTGATGCTAACCCACATGTTTAGGTTGAAACGTCGACACCAATAAAAACTTTGTATGTAATTTAGTAATCTTTCTACTTATCATGGGTGCAATCATGAAATGTATTTTTTTTTTAGTTATCCGCAATTAAAGTTTCTTTTCCTCCGTACCTTTTATTTCTAGAAATTTCGGAGAGATGGGACTATTTTTCGCATGTGAAGGAGAAGAATATCTTCTAAATGAGTGGTCAATCATTGGATTTGATGAAGAATTGACGAAGTTATGGCTTACCGAAAAGAAAACACCTTTTAGAAATAATATATAGGATGGAACAGCTGTGCTGAGATAGTCGTCATAGCAACGACTTCACTTTTTATTATGATGTTATTGCCTGCCGTTAACTAAAACATTCATAACTCCTCAAAATTTTATTCTAATTCAATGTTTCTAGAACCGTTGGAAAGCCGAATTATCGCTCTTCAAGACGGTATAAATAACTTTTTTAATTTAACACATTTATAGAGAGCTAATAAATAAAAACTCCTAACAGGTTTTTATTTTATAACTTGAGTTCTAAATTATTTAGGAAGGTACAGTTTGTGTCATTTCGTGTAATTTATAAGGCCCTATATCCCTGCAAAATTTGTGTCAATAAGTGGAACAATATTGAAGTTATGACACTTTTTCTTAGGTCAAATTTGTAGAAAAAAAATTGTATTTTTCAATCGGAATGAAAATTCGTATTCGAGGGTCTTTTGACTGGCGAAATACATATCTCAACTCTGTTTCTTCTTAAAAAAATATTTCAACACACTGTACTCCTTCCGTCAATACGAATTGTTTAAATTATACATATTTCTGAAGATTAAACCTTATAGATTATATTATACATTGTCTGTACATCTTGATAGACTTAACAATATCTCAATTTTCTATCTAACTACTCCATTCTCAATGCCTTAATTTTACTATTTATTTTCGTTTCTTATATAACTTCATATTTCTTTTTTATGTTTTACATTTTATTCTAAGATTCCCATTGTAACACTTATGCCACCCTTTTTGATTATGCCTACTTCATCATTCCACACTTTGTAACGGTTATTATTATTTATCTCTTAGTTCTTAGTCATTCTTCTAACAATTTCATTTTACTTTATATTTATTTATTTTATATTGTTTTATTTTATTTTTTTTTTACCATCACTTCTTATGTTTCTCATATCTTGTTATCTGATTATTTTCTTAGCGCTGATGAAGGCATGAACTTCAGGTCGAAACGTCGGCATATGTAAAAATAAATATTATCATTTATTTTTGCCTTCCTTTTTGACTGACCACCCCAACTATTCTTCTCTTCATTATCCACTACAGTCAACCAATTACCAATTATACATATTTCTAATCGATTTTTGGGATTTTTTTTTTTAGCTAATTTAGTAATCTTTCTAATTATCATGGGTACAATCATGAAATGCATACGTTTTGAGTTATACGCAAATAAAGTTTCTTTTCCTCCATAACCTTTTTTTCTAGGAATTTCGGAGATATTTTTCACATGTGAAGGAGAAGAATATCTTCTAAATGAGTGGTCAATCATTGGATTTGATGAAGAATTGACGAAGTTATGACGTACCGACAAAAAAAAACACCTTTTAGAAATACTATATAGCATTGTCTTATTAAATCAACTGCTACCTCTACACACCTTGACATAATACGCTAAAACCATTAGTGTTCGGAAGATGTCTTATAGTCAACGTACGTTTCACAACTGATCATCTTCCATGGTGCTAGTGCGGTATTGCGGCAACCACAGTGAGGTAACTGCTGCTAACCAAATATCGGCATCGTACCCTTGGCTCAGTTAGCGAGGTCGTTGCTAGTGAGGTCTTTAACAAACATGTCTTAACAGCGGGTCAGTGTTAAGCTCCCTTTGTTAATTCTAATAGCATTGAATGAATTGTTATCATCTGACTGTTCAATTCGATAATAGTTCGGGAGCCATGGTGACTAAAATAATACTTAGCTATATATCATAATAATAATAGCTTTAGCCATATACAATGACTATTATAAAGAGAAATCCATAGGTCTAAAGAGAAAAATTCACGTCTGCTATCTTATCCTCGTTGGAATACAAAATGACGGTTAGGTGAATACAGAGAAATATCCAATACAACGTCTTTATTTAACCGGACGATGTAAAGCTTCCAATCTTTTAAAGCTATAGTAATTTACCATTCTAAAATATGAAATACCAGTTGTTATCACATATCTGGGGATTTGAAGTCGAAAATTTAAGTTTACTATACAAAAAGTTCACTCTTTATTTCACTTTTTCACTCATATCAATGAAACTATGTTGTATAATTTCTGTATAATCAAACAAACAACAACAGCGATTGAGCAAAGTATCTCGGAAATTAAACAATATAGCAAAAAAAATAGCAAATTTTGTCAGCTTTAATTTTATATAGAACATCACTTTTGCTAGTAGATTCACTGATATAAGCGCAAAACCGGACAAAAAATTAACTTTTGTATCTGAAATTTTTGACTTGAAATCTCTGGGAATATGGTAACTGACTATTATTTCATGTTTTGGTTGCTAAATGATAAAAATCTAAAGGATTGGTAGCTTTACATCGACCGGTTAAAGAAAAAATGGCTTGTATTGGCTCTCTCTCTCTCTCTCCCTCTCTCTCTCTCTCTCTCTATATATATATATATATATATAATATATATATATATATATATATAACATCATTATCGTCAAAACATATAGATTCACTGATATAAGCGAAAAACCGAAAAAAAAATTAACTTTTGTATCGTAAATAATAATTTTCAACTTGAAATCTCTGGGAATATGGTAACTGACTATTATTTCATGTTTTGATCAGTAAATGATAAAAATTTAAAGGATTATTAGTTTTACATCTTCCGCTTAAAGAAAAAATGGCTTGTTTTGGCTCTCTCTCTCTCTCTCTCTCTCTATATATATATATATATATATATATATATATATATATATATATATATATATATATATATATTCGCCTAACTATAATTTTGTATTCAACCGGTATTGCAGATGGCATCTGTTTTGCCACAAGCTCCCAGAGTATAAGATGTCGAATCACTCAGGCTACCCGCGTCGACAGCAAGAACTTCTTTTCAAACTCGACCAATCTTGGCTGTCCTATAATTATGCTAAAACACCGGTCATGTTATATGCCCCTTTCATAGTGAAATCCAATCTTTCACAATTTCCTTCCCTCGCGAGTGAGTCATTCGTGAACTTTCTAAGCCCCGTGCGCTTTCCAGTTTTCTCGTGATTGCGGTCGGATGATATGAACAGTTCTTCGAAAGGTCACCGGGTCGGAGGAATTATTAAAAAAATAATAGAAAAAAAAGAAAGAAAATATTGTGAATTGTCTGTGAAATATGTCTTTGAGGTTAGCTCACTAAAAGTACATAATAGATATAAATAATTGAAAATAATTTTTGCATAGTTTTTCTTTTTTTTTTTCTTCATATTTCCCTCCAGACCTGTCATGAGCTTGACAATAAGCAGATATACTGTATCAAATAAGAAAAAATTGACATTTTTTGCATGAGAAAAAAAATAGTTCCTAACAGCACTTCTTCCTGTTGTTGATTTATTTCCTTAATTCAGGAAAGGAGATCTCTTATCCAGCTCCTCTTTAGTCGTCTCGTGATAGGCATGTCAGCTGTGGCCATGTCGTTAATAAGTCCGTTGTGATGTCCCTGTAGTTTAAGATGAAATCTGGAGTGGACATCACGTATGTGTTGGTCGATAGGTGTTTGTCGTAAGTCTTTATGTAAAGTTTTGTTGTTTACGTACCAAGGAGCTCCTGTTACAAGTCGTAAAATTTTGGATTGAAATGTCTGTAGTTTTTGTAAGTGCGTCTTTTTTGCAGAACCGTAAATTTGTGAGGCGTCTATATGGGTTTGAGTTGGTAAGTGTATGTAATTAGTTTTTGTCTGATTTTCAATTTTGATTTGGAAAAAAGTAATTACAGTATTTCCAGTCCCTTGTTCAAAGTATTT
This sequence comes from Nezara viridula, assembly GCA_928085145.1. Lineage (NCBI taxonomy): Eukaryota > Metazoa > Arthropoda > Insecta > Hemiptera > Pentatomidae > Nezara > Nezara viridula. The sequence continues at coordinate 167,019,420 of OV725079.1, forward strand.
CGTTTCATTTTGACATGTCGGCTCCAGGTCATCCTTCTGTCTAATATTAATCCAAGATAACGTAGAGCATCCGTATGGAGAATTTGGTTGTCGCCGATATAAACTGTTGGGCTTGTTTCTCGTCGAAGTGTAAATGTTATATGTTGTGATTTAATCTAATTTTTCAAAGTGAATACCAATCTTGTAAAATTGTTGGGCTTAGTAACGAAAGAATTCCTAAAAGGTTAATATTTGACAAAATTAACCAAAATTATGTACCGAGCTGAACAGAGTCCTTATATGAGGGTGTTAGTTTGAACCCATGGCACTAACACACGGTAAAATTAGTAAGAGTTTTTAATAAATGCATAGGATTTTAAAATCCTTTTATAAGGAAGAGAACAGAAATTGGCAAAAGCAAAAGCAACGGGCAGTGAGGGAAAAATGGGAATCTTTAACAGAGGAGCCGATGAAAAAAATAAAAGAATCAGTGACGAATTCCCGCATGAAGACAGTACGCGATTACTTGCAAAGGCATTTACACAGGATTGGAGTGATGGGAAGCCCTGTGTGCCCTCTTTGCCAACAGGACGAGATGTACGACCTGCACCTCTCAGTTTACCCCGCTCTGTCAGATGTCCGCAATACTTCTGATGTGATCGGAACAAATTTAAACAAAGGATTCATGGCGGAGTTGTATTGGTCAGACAGCTGACAGGAATAGACTAATAGCCAACGGCAGAGGCTTTAAATAAAAAATAAATAAATGTATAGTAAATATTTAAAAGTGTAACATAAAATTTTATTATGTATTTTATAAAATATATAACAATAACTTCAGGGAATGATCAAGGTTCAAAAATAGACCAGCGTATAACAAGCCCAAACAGATTTCTTCTTTATTTGAAGGTATCGAAATTCCCAAAAAATCTTAAATTAAAAGTGTAGAATGGTGTACTATAAACCCAGATCTCATATTGAACACAGATCTCCGCTGCGAGACCTGAACACTAACCAGCACGCTAGAAAGAAGTATTAAAAGATTTGAGAGAAAAATCATTTACACTATAACCGGAATGATCTCGGATCAGATTACTAACACATGGGGAAAAAGGCCAATAAATAACTGCTTACAGAAACAAATCAATTAGTATAGGAAAGGAAGTTAAGATAGGCGGGTCATGTAGCCTGGAGCAATTCATCAGGAAGCCTCTACACAACAATGAATGCCTCAATATGCAAAAGATTACATGGAAAAACAAAAATCAGATGGATAGATTAGAATCAATAAAGATACTGCACGCAGATAACTGGAAAGAAATAGTCCAAGATCGGCAATGATGGAAAAGGCTTGTTAAGGTGGCAAAAGATCTAAAAGATCTGTAGTGTCAACAGGACGAAAAAAAAAAATAAAATAAAAAAAAAAAAATATATATATATATATATATATATATATAATTTTTACATGTACGGTAGTTATAAATTTTGGCCTTTTGATTTTAGCTTGAGTGCAGTCCAGAAAAAAAGCTAAGTATTTTATGCCATAGAAAAGTATGAAAGTTGAACTAACTTCATAATTAACGGTACTGTAGATTGAAGGAAGCTTCTGTTCTATGTACTTCAAGAGTACTTGAAAGCCTTCAGTGCTCGAACCAAGCCCTGAAGATGACCCACATGTTGGGTTATAACGTCGGCACAAATAAAAAATTAAAATTTTTTTTTAAAAGACTGCGTCCTGAATATTTATCATCCATAACGGTACTGTACATTACTTTGTTGTTATCAACGTCTCCCTGAAAACAGATCTGTGCCGTAGATATCCGAGGATATTCAAGGAAAATTGTAATCTACCGATGTGGCCTTTGATAAAGACATTATTATAAATATTTTTATGAAAAATGATTATATTTATGAAAATTATTCAATAATTACTAAAATTCTTATAAGTCCTGCAATAAAAACGCATTAATATTAAAAATGCACGTTAATATTTAAACTATATTTGATTGATTATTTCTATCAATGATGAATCTAATACAATAAGAATAAATTTATTAATATGAATTATCGTTAAGTAGTCTTTATACAATGTTTTTTTCTTTTTCTCCCCTTCTCAACTTTTAGCCTATATCGGTTTTTCCCTGAGTCAGAGGGCGAGGGAATTATACCGGAGTTAAAAAGCCCCTAGTAATCTTGTAAACTCAACCAGTATTTTTCACTCCTACCTTTCTTGATTTACTATTCGAGTTCTGTTTGTTGCTTCGTTTCAACAATCTGGTTTTTGGTCTACCACGTGATCTTATCAATTATAATGCTTTTTATTTATTATTGTGTAGAGGCTTTCTGATGCATTGCTTCGAGATAAATTTTTCGCCTCCTGACAAACATTTTATGTATCTATCTATCTAAAAAATCTATATATGTATACAAGGGGAGTTTCAGGGTTATTTGGCCTAATTGAAAAAAAAAAAAAACTAACAGCCTCAAAACAGAAAACAATTTCCTCTAAAGGTATGTCCGCTAACTCTTTGTTTAGGAGATATTCACACCTAAAGATTTTCATTGTTATATGAAATAAATAAAACCTATTTATTTGTTCTAACTACTTTATTAATTAAATGTAAACAAATTCATTCAACATTCATGTGTTCAACATTCATGTGTAGTTGGGGATAATAGACAATATTTTAATAGGTCCGCATTTCTTGCCGCCTCGACTTAATGTGGGTACATTCCTGTAATGCCTTAATAACGATTACTATGATTTAGTTAAACATATTCCACTACAACTGAGAAGGGACATGTAGTTTCATTTAGATGGTTGTCCTGCACATTACGGAAGAGGCCCAAGACATTGGCTAAATGTTAATTATCCCCATCAATGGATTGGCCGTGCAGGACCAGTGGCTTGGCCTGCACGCTCTCTAGACCTGACACCACTGCATTTTTTTGTTTGGGGTGACATTAAACATTAAAGTCTATCCAAGCCCGGTGAATAACCTAATTCCTTACGAAGAAAGATAATTGAATCTTATGAAACAATAACACATATCGTTATGCCACTGCTGCTGTTGAAGAAAGATGCCTGTCTTAATGCTCAAGGAAATCACTTTGAACGACATTTAATATGAATTTAATGTTTACGTTTAATTAATAGAGTAGTTAGAACAAATAAATAGGTTTTATTTACTTAATATAACGTAAATAACAATGAAAATTTTTAGTTGTGAATATCTCCTAAACAAAGCCTTTGCAGAAACGCTTTCATAGAAATAGTTTTTCTTGTTTTGAGCTAATTAATTCATATTTTCAGTTTGGCCAATTAATCCTGAAACATCCTGTATATATAAGATATATAATAATAACATATTATAATCTTAACATATGTGTTTTACTTTATTTTTACCTCGATTCAATGCAGTAAGGTGTTAATCCATAAGTCACGGTAAGAATAATGCAAAAAAGTCAATTTCTATTCCACAAGACCTTTTAAGAGAAGCCAAGGTTGTTGATTTGACTGAACCAATTTCCACTCCGAAACCATTTACCTAATGGATCCCCCGAAGGCGCACTTATTGAAGTTAACATAAAAAATAAATAAAAAAAGGAAAAGTGAGATAAATGGTATTTCTACATTACGTGGGTATAGTTTCCAATTTAATAGTTATATTTTTTTTCTTTCTTATTTTATAAATTTAATATTATATTTAAATTTAACTAACGAATTTAAATGATGTTACAGTTTAATTTTAAACATTGTGGTATAAATATCACGAATTGAAATATATTCCCCGATTAACGAAAAAAAAAATAATAAAAGGTTTGGAAAATAAACCATAATAATCTGACGTTTGATTTTTATAATAGTTATAAATATGAGAAACATGTATGAAATATGAAAGATAAGATTAGAATAACATACTAAAACGAAGACATATCCAAAGTTGAATGTATACAATATTCGAAGCAGTTTATTGGAGAAACATCTCAATATTAAAAAAAAACAAAAAAAAAAAACAGCATAGAATAAATTTTAAAAAACATAGAAATAACAGTATCATATCATAGAAATATCATATAGTATAATAAATAATCGTTAATTTGATTTAAACAATGTCAAAGTATTAAATAGTTCGGAAAACAATAAAATAAGAACAATTATTTGTTCTATAGACTTAATCAAAGATCAAATGGTCTTTAATATGTATCAGGTGTTATTCATAAATTCAAAAATTTTCAAAATTGCTTTCTCTAAACTAATTTAATTTGTCTTACGGAACCTTTGTTAAGGCCAACTGCACTTATGAAGTGCATTATGAAGGACAAAAGCACTTCTACTGTTGAAGGCCTGAACCTTGGGCCGAAACGTCAGTAAAAATAAAAATAAATATAATTCATTTATTCATACTTGGTTACTTGTGATCGAACACCCCAACCAACTCCTCTTCAATGTATCGACGACTGCCAATTATTAATCCACTATTATAAATTAAGTTAAATTTTGGTTACCAAAAATAATTAACAGTCTTTTATTTTTAATAGCAATTAGAAATGTATAAACATGAACAACAGAATTGGACTTCAATGGTAAGCCAAGCTAACAAATAAAAAAGTAAATATATATATGTATATATTCATGTATAAACGTATGAATTCGATAATAACCTAAAGGAGGAAATGATAAAAAAATTTCATGAATACTTAAAGAAAAAAATTTCCTTAAAATTTTTTTTTCCGTTGGCGTTAAAGGCTTTGTACGTATTTTGTTGCCTTATGCAGCCTTCTCCATCTCTGCCTATCTTGAAGTATTTATTTTTAGTTATCTTCATGCAGATCTATTACATCTTTGTTCATTCCATTTATCCTGTTTTTTGGCCTTCCAGATGGATTGCTCTGAGCTACGTAATCTGCCCACCTTATCCACCATGCCTTCATGTCATGAGATATTGATTGCCCAGTTTCTGTAAGCAGCTCTTTATTGGTATTTCTTTCCCACGTGATAGTACTCTCATCCCAGATCTCTCTAGTAATCGTGTGGAAGATTTTTTCCTCAAGTCTTTCTATGCTGTTTAACGTCCACGTCTCGCATTCGTATATCAGAACCAGTATAGTTAGTGTTGATCATAATTGGTTTATATAGATTAAAACAATAAATAAAATTAAATGAGCCATAACAGTAATTGAATACTGATTAATCTTAGCAGAGAAAAAGACCAAGTTTTTTTTTTCTTTTTGTTAACTGTAAATCTTCTAAGTGATTTGTTCTTAATAACTAGCTAATATTTTTTATTGTAAGAATATCATACAATTAATTTTGAAGTAAACATAGTTTTTCTAATGTTTGTATTAAACAAAGCATTACCTGAGATTATTTTTGAATTCAAAGGCCACAGTAAGCAACTATCTTGAAATTCACTTAGGTTCAATCATTTTGAAAGCTTTAGGGTTAGAGCTTTGGGTTGTCCAGGCCATAAACCTTGGGGTAGGAGCAAAGGAGTTTACAGTCACCATCACTGCTGGAGGGGAGGGGGCGCTTGATATTCAGGACGTCGAGGAGTATTTTAATCCTGGACAAAAGAAAGAGGTCCTGGAGAGGATATTACCTTCCACGTCACGGAGGGTCGGCATTTAGATCTCCTTAAGGAATTATCCTTATTACGGGAAGGAAGGATAAAAAATAAATAAATAAAATAGGTTAAAATTAGAACAACACTTCGTTATAATTTGTTTATTCTGGTATAAGGCCATTCGCTTTCGGCAACACTTTATGTTGTTTCACAGAAAATCCTGTCAAATATAATAAACCCATTTTTTATGTTTTAAACTTTATTTTGAACTCTTTATGATAATCTGTTAAAGAATAATAATGAAATATACGTCAGGAATATTGAGTTTTCACTATTGCTTTGAATTTATAATTATTGCTTAACTTATATATAAAACACTGTAATTGAAGAGGATAGTTGGGTTCATCAGTCAAAATAAAAAATATTAAAAAGAAATAATTATATTTATTATATATATTTTATATTTACATTTTTTATTATATTTATTTTAACCCTCAAGAGCGATGGGTTTTGATGAATGAGCTATCAAACGACAGGGGATTTCATCGAGCAGTGGCTAATTATAGGCACAGCATCCTAAAATGTTAGGAAAAACGTTGTGAAGAAAAAGAAACTTTCTTTGCAAATAACTCAAAAATTATACATTTTTTCGTGATTACACTCGTGATTACTTAAAACTTTATTATTATTATTATTATTACTAAATTTGTTAAAAAACAAAATAAAAAACATTGAAATCGACCCAACTACCCAAGACCGACCCCAACCCCCCACACACTACAACCCAAACGACCACCACAACAAAAAAGCATCTTGTACTAATATAAATATCTTTTAATTTATTATATTGAATGAACTAATGTGATTCGACTGATAAAAATAAAGTCATTTCTTCTATCTCATATCATATATCATGAACTATTTTTTTGTTATATTATAAACTTACTTTTAGTATTTTTTTTTATTTATTATTTTTTTTATTTATTTATTAAGTATTACAACAGTCTGTCTCTTAAATATTAGTTATAGTGAGGTAGGATAACATTCACACTATATGGACAAAATATGAGAAATAAATAGAAGCAAAATAATAATCAAAATTATATACAATAAAATAAAATGACCTAAAAAAAGAAAATTAAAACTAAACAAAAACACATGCATACCTATTAAACTATTTACAATATATAAATTATACAATATATAAATATATATAAACTATTTACAATCAGGCGAGGGAACACCAGGAGAACCCTGCGCTACTCTCTCAACCGCCTCACTAGTTTAATATTATTATTCGTTTTTATTATTTATTTTTATTTATTGTGAATGTGCTCTTTGAACACTATTATAAATGTCCTTAATTGCGACAGACTGTAATATCTCTCAATTAATAAATTTAAAAAATACTATCAATTGTTGACTAACCAATATTCAATGCGAATTATTCGCTAGGGCCAACTAGTAATTTATATTTTCATAATTATTTATAGAAACCTTGAGAATGAACCATCGAAGGTCGAAACGTCGTTTTAACGATATTTAAATAAATTGAGTTTTTGGAGCGAAATGGATACTTATTTCCTCATATTCCTCAGTATATATATTTGTGTATTTTCATTGAAAACTCAGGTTCGAAATTTTTCACTTTCTTACCCATACCATATATTCTATATGAAAGTAAAAATAAAACCATTTAATAATAAATTATTCCGTATTGCAATATTATACAGAGATATAGAGAGCAGAAAAATCCTGATCAAGGAATTTCGGAGACAATATCGAGTTCAGGGTTGGCTGCGCGCTGCTGTGGTTGGTCACGGTAGGTTGTGCAGGCTCGATTCCTTCCATGGTGAACTCTTACATCTCTACTACTAAATTCATTTATATAAGAGAAGTTTATATTTATTTCCTTTGTATTCCAACGCTTCGACCCAAGTTATAGGCCTTCGTCAGGGCTAATCAGAGACCAGTTAACAAATGAATACTGAGAGAATTATAGACAGTTATATGTAAAAATATTTAGACTAGTATACCTATTTATAGTATAGTTATATAGGTAGTTAAACTTAACGTTAATAAATATATGGAATAGAAAATATAGGGTGTCCCACAAGTTCATTTCTTTCTTCCTTTTCTTTATTTGTTGTTTAACGTTGATTTACTTTGTTGTTTATGAATCCTTCTGCTTTATTTTCTTCTTCTTCATTTCTCAGAAAGCCTCGTATAACCTTTTTAAAAATTTTTGAGACGAACATGCGGCAAGACAGAAACTCTTACAGTATGATTTACGTTCTACGGCATCCTCCGTTCTCTGTAGACCTTGCCCCATCCGATTATTACTTGATTCTTTTGTTTAAAAAAAATCTCTCTATGATAAATGTTACAAATCTGAAAGCTTTATTAAACGCATCTCGATGAATATTTTGCAAGTCGAGTTACTGAAAGTATTAAAATGCTGCTTAGTGAGTAAGGTACTGTGCTCGTATGCACCAGGTCCCATGGTTAATTCTCATGTGGCAATTAATGTGTTACAGCAGTCGAGGATCAACCCTGGAGAAATTTAGGGGAAAATCCGTAGACAGTTAAGATCTTGGTCCAATCACCTCCACTCAGAACTGTAGATCAAGAGCAATTTTATTTTTAATATTTCACTCGCCTTAAAAAAAAATAAATACTTTACCGCAGTTTCGACCCTTAAGTTTAAAAAATAAATTTGAATTTATTTATCAATATTTAGGGTAAAGACTGATTAATGTGCCTTTGAAAGGGCGCCAAGTCTGAAATCCTACATGAACCTAAACGCTTATTAACTAAATTTTTATTTTATTTTTTTATTTCTTTATGACATTTACAACTGTATTACATAAATACATCAAGTAAATTTGGACATAATTGATATAATGACATGAATACACTTGCTGAGTGCCCAATGGTAGCACTCTAATGATATGACTACATTAGGAGATCACGGGGCCATCTTCTTTTCAGACGCCTCGGAGGGTTATCAGGAATTGAAGAGGAAGCAAGGTTAGAAACGAGAGGGTTGGGATGATTCTGAAGTTTATTATGGAAGGATAGGTATCTGGATTGGGCCAGATCTGAAACATAACTAACATTAAGATCTTTATGGATAATTTTATTAGTGACAAAGTAAGGAGTATTGAAGATTTTACGAAGGATTTTGGATTGTAAGGATTGGATGCGAGAGGAATTCGATGGTTTAGTGGAGCCCCATAGCTCAACTCCGTAAATCCAAATAGGCCTTATTATAGTCAAGTATATGAGTCTTTTGTAATTAATGGGAAGTTTAGAGCGTTTGTCTAGTAAGTGCTGAAGTAATCGGAAACGTCGAGCGGTTTCTTGTCGTTTCAGTCTAGTATGAGGATTCCAAGTTAGTCATTTATCCAGGTGGAGTCCTAGGTATCGCATTTGCTCAACAGGGATAAGTGGAGTATTGTTAAAGGAAACTGTAGGACAGGAAGTCGTTGGTTTACGAATTAACTAAATTTAAGTTACTAGTTTCAATAATTGGTTCCTTTATCCAATAAGGATCTTTGCTGGAAAGAACAAAAAGTGTATAATGCATATATATTATTTTCTTGTTGTTGCTTGCTAGATGGGTTTTAATTGCTTTAGTGACATCTAAGACAGGGGTCTTCAAAATAGTCTCCCAAATTTTTTTTTTGTTATATTGTACGTTAAAATCTATTTAATAAATGTGAAATTCAGCAAATTACTCACACTACAGGGTACTACAACTATTACATGGTTTTGTTTTTCTCTTAGAAGACTTATTTCACAAACGAAGTATCATTTATAAGACAAGATTATTTGTTTTTATTACAAGCTCTTTTCTGCGGGACTGATGTGCAGATCTCAATGTGGCCCGCGGGCTAAAATGTTCGAAGATCATTGATCTGAGACAAAGTTCTAAAATAAGTACAAAGTTCCTACTAAAAAATATATAAAAATTAAAATCTGGACCTTGAGTAAACATAAAGAACTACTTGTTCTCTCAAATCGTTTAAGTTTTCAAAATATAAAAAAATGTTCACTAATTTGAAAAACCTTTAGTAATTACCGCGTTAGTTTGTTTGTTTCGATGTCAAGGCGTAAAACGTCCAGGCCATCAGCGTCCGATCAACTAAATAACATTACTTTTATACTGTTTGGATGGTTGGTACGAAAGTAAAAATTAATAGAATAAAACAAATAAATAAAGATAATAATAGACGCTAATATATAATCAGATAGAATAAATAAATAAATAAACTTTAAAAAAATAGCAATGAAATCAATAAATGAATTGAAATTAGTAAATAAATGAACTTTTAAAATTAATAAATAAATCTGCAAAGGATCATTAGTTATAAACTTGTCATATATGTTGTTTAAGTCTTTCATTATCTAGGAGCTTTATAACTTTGGTAACGATTTCATCTTGATATATTCTGAGGTATTCCGAGATCTTTTAACCTTGCGGTGTAAAAAAGGAACTCTTCCAAAACATGTTTAATAGTAAATGACTGGTCAGACTTTTGACATCTGGAGATAAGATCTTTTGTTATGAGGTGGAGGTGAGTCAGTCTAGTATGTCCGATCCTCAGCCGCGTGAGGACGACCTCTTCTCTACGACTGCTGCGTCTGGAGCTGGTCCACAGTTGCACCTCTTTCTTTATTATTTTTAATTTGTTATGTGCGCTGTTTTCCATCTTTGCCATTCTTGGAATATGGTTTCTCTTAGAGGTCGTGCAAGTTCGGATGGTGTCAAAAAAGCTTTACCGTAGACTGGAAGAGTAAGAGCTTCTTTTGCAGCTCTATCAGCCATTTATTTCGTTTCCTTTAATGCCTATATGACCAGGCGACCACATAAAATGTGCCATAGTTCCAACTCCATGAAGCATTTTTACAAGATTTAAAATGCAGTGTATCCCTGGATGGTCTGGATACATGTTATCCGTGGCTTTCAGAGTACTTAGGGAATCCGATACCATAACCACATTTGCTAATGGCTTCTTCATTACATATCGGAGACTCATTAAGATGGCGTTAATTTCTGCTGTGTAAACACTACAAAGATGATGTAACCGCGTTAGTTAATTTGTACTTTATCTCAAAATTATTAAAAGTTGTGAGGTTTTTAATTATGAAAAATAATGTTTGAGTTCCCGTCAACGTTCATCTGTTATGAAAAAAAAAAATAGAGAAAAATAAATTCCGAAATACTATTTCTCCTCAGTGAAAAGATCATACGATTGTCTCACTTTCATCTTCCTCCTTTCATTATACCTGATTCACTTTCGTATACTATTTACCTTTTTGATAACTGTGAGAACAGAAGTTGCATTACTGAAATTACCACATAAATCGATAAGTGAATCGATCATACTGAAGTGGAAGATGGGCATCGAGAGAGGAAACTAAGGAAATTCTCAGCGGCGTGCGAAAAGAAAGCGGTTGGAGAAATGTACTAGAACAAAACTATAGTACGAAGTATCGTCCGGTTATGTCATTCAGCATGTACGTGTTCTTGGCGATCTTCCGCTTAGAGGGAAGACGTAGGAAATGATGGGGGAAATTCTGGAGACCATATGGGAAGGGATCATATATCCAGTTGATTAACAGCTTGACATGTGTCGCTAACTAGCAATGATATATCGGGTTTTGGTGTGTCATCATATTTCACGGTATTTTCCCATCGGTACCCATTCATTACCTATCCTCCAGATTCATTAAGATTTTGCTTTCACATATTACTAATTAATAACTAACTCATGGTTTTAAGATATGTTATTTTGGTTTTTACTTTCATCTACTCATTTATGGATTATATAGTAAGGAAATTTTTATTGTAGAAACATTATAACTAAAAATCTGGCACGCGCATCACACGACTTTCACTTACCACCATCTTCTTAAGAGAAATAAATATTTTCAGATAAGTGAGCAGTGAAAGTAAAAATTATAGATGCTATATTTATTTATATTTCATCGTGGGTATTTTTATTTGTTTTATGATGCTTATATCGCTATAATCTATACAATTAAATAATAAATAATTCTAACGATAGCATTTATAAATCCGCATATATATATATATATATATATATATATATATATATATATATGTACATGACATTGTCGGAGTCCGTATGATATTAAGCTTATGCCACGTATGGAAGCCTGAGTTTAATTAAAATCGTTAGAGCCGTTTTTGAGAAAATCGTAAAAATGTGTTGAATTGATAATAATCCTTTAAAAATTCCCTACTTATCCCAGTTGAAGAAATCCGTTACCTAAGACTTCACCTGGGCAAACGACTCACATGGAATCCTCATACAAGACTGAAACGATTAGAAACCGCTCGACGTTTTCGACTACTGCAGCACTTTCTAGACAAACGCTCTCAGCTTTCAATCAATTATAAAAGATTCATATACATGACTATAATATCATAATAAATAATGGGCCAAATCGGAAACATATGGAACATTAAGGTCTTTATGGATTATTTTATTTGTGACAAAGTAAGAAGCATTAAGGATTTCGGATTGTAGTGATTGGATACGAGAGGAATTCGATGGCTTAGTGGAGCCCCATAACTCTACAAGTCTTATTATAGTCATGTATATGAGTCTTTTGTAATTAATTGGAATCTTAGATCGTTTGTCTAGTAAGTGTTGGAGTAAGCGCAAACGTCGAGAGCTGTTTCTTGTCGTCTCGTATGAGGATTCCAAGTGAGACGTTTGTCCAGGCGGAGTCCGGATTTGTTCAACAGGGATAAGTGGGGTGGTATTAAAGGATATTGTTGAACAGGAAGTCATAGCTTTACGACAACGGGTAAAGGTGTTTTGATGGGATATATTGGAATTTATTTTAATCCTCCCTTTTTGACACCATTCTTCAAGACTTGTGATTTGTGATTGAAGAGCTTTGGATGTTATTGATGGATCTTTATTGACTGTAAGAATACATGCGTCATAGGCATACGTCAAAGTAAGTACAGGTGTATAAACTGTGTAAAGGATAGGACCAATGATACTACCTTGAGGAACACCAGTAGATTGAGAAAAGAGGGAAGAATAGGCATTATTATGGTATACTTTGAAGTGTCTATCAGTAAGCTAGGAAATGATGACGAGAAAGCAAATAGGGGGAGGAGAAAGAATTTACGAAGTTTGTAAAGGAATCCCGGATCCAGACTCGATCAAACGCTTAAACTCTAATCTTAAATTTTCTCTTTTTTTGCTTGAATTTGAGAAATTATTTGTGTGAACTTATTTGTATATTTTGTTGTCTACCATCAACCTTTTAAATATTTCCATCTTCTTACGGAACGCCCTGCTTAAAGCCAGATTACTCTCAGTATTTCGGATATAATATCCATCAGATTCATTCTTCATATAATTTATGATTTATGAAATTTACTTTCAATAAAATTCAATTGATTAATATTGTTACTCATGTTACAATGTGCGCAGCCAGGTGAACCCAGACAATCTGTGCCTGAAGCGTAGTGGCATCCAACCATAACCACTAGACATCTGCTGCACAGCTGCTTCCCATCTTGTCTAGCTTCTAGTTGCTATGGTTATCACTTCGGCTGGTCTAGAGGGAACTCGAGACTTTGCATTTAAAGTCCTTGCTATGATTTAAGTAATAGAAAAATTTATTAAAGAATGATAAATCTTTTTTCTTTTCGATTTGAAAATTGTTATTTCACGATTGGATTATAAGTGAATTATTTCTACTATCTTATAAATAGAAATCAGTTAGCTGTGTGCCAACTATATGCGCCACACCGTTCAATTCTGGAAACCAACCGTAGGACGCCTTCTTTTCAGTCATCAAGTTGTTAGCATCGATTTATAGACTCTTGAGAATAAGAAATATAGCATTCCAAAGTTATCTAGTGGGTGTTGCCTTTATATGTTACTACCCAGATGTATTCTTAGAGGTAGCTTTTTTAGTCTTGAATTTATGAAAAATCTTTCCTATATAATTCCTACACGAATCACATATTTTATGAAATTGCCCCATTTCTATTGGACTGAGAAGAAATATGTGGATAAAGTTCTAGATTTTGCTAGCTAAATAAAACAGATAGCTAAACTCGTCACTTACACTTACGTACTTAAATCCACTCGGACCTACGCTTCACAGATATACAGGAAAGCCTAAAAGACTTAGACTTAAACTACGATCTTTTAAGTAAAAAACTTTTAGACTTATGTCTAAAACTCCATAGTACGTTAAAAACATTACTTTACTTAAAGACCGTAAATATTCCACCATTTAACGACCACATACGGACGAATATTGTACAAAAGATATCACGATACTTACATGGCCATTCTGACATATTCATTCAAATTTTGTCCAATATTACATGTCCGATAACATGCTTAAGAGGCTCAATAGAAGCTGAATGAGGTATTTCTTCACTTAAATATAAATTGAATTATTGAAGTACTTTAACACCTTCAGTGATACTATTCTCTTGCTCAGATGATGATCCACATAGTTGGGTTGAAACGTTGACAACAATCTTAATATGATGGCTTGAATATTTCTCACCCAGGATTATATATAAATTCTAAAATCAAGATAGGAAGGGATGTCGCTGGCCACTCCTCTTCTTCATGACTATTAATTTGTTATATTCGGCGGAATAACTTTTTTGATCAAATTATTAATATTCATTTAAAACTTCGGGAATTTCCGGTTACGCTACTAAGAGGGAAACGCTGCGATCTCTTAGAGTCATGCTTTGGAAAGAAAAAGGAAAGAGCCAGAAGTTTAGCTCCCTCGGCTAACTGTAAATAAGTATGAATGAGTTTTTATCAATTCTATAATGTATCTAAAGTCGTTTCAAGTTTCATCACTTTCGTTTTTATTACAGCGCTTTTTCTTTTCTTTTGGTTTTGTTATTGTAATATTGCATATATGGTATGAACGAGTTTCACATAGTTCTAATACTCAATGCTCTTAAGTGTGGTAAAATAATTTTTTTTTTATTTATTATTTATTTAAATGATATTTAC